>CM046031.1:33821338-33966286 GCA_025215565.1 Flaveria ramosissima
AGGGAGAAAGAAAGGAGAGAAATAGGGCCTCGTGGGAGCGGGAGCAACCGGAGCCTGAAACGATTTTCTCCAATAATGAGGAAGAGGAAGAAGATGAGCCCGTGTAAGGGGTGGTACGAGGCTGTAACTATGGGGCTTTTATGAGGTGCAAGCCCCCAACTTTTGATGGAAACAGCACTACTGCTGCTGCTCACCGGTGGGTGAGGGAAATGGAGGCTGTTCTTGATATTAGCGAATGCCTTGAAGACCAGAAGGTGAAGTTCGCTACCCACTCTTTTGTGGATTCGGCTCTGTGTTGGTGGGACAATATTGTCCAAGCCGAGGGTAGCATGGCCATTGGAAGGATGAGATGGTCTGAGCTGAAAAGTTGGTGATTGATGAGTTTTGTCCTCATCGGGAAATGGACAAGGTCGAAAGGGAGTTTCTGCAACTGGAGGCGGGAACCATGACACACCAACAGACACCCATGAAATTCAACGAGATGGCACGTCTGGTGCCGGATCAGGTGACACCTCTGTCCCGAAAGATCAAGAGGTATATTCAGGGTTTGCCAGCGGATATTTGCAGGCACATGATCGCTGCCCGGCCGAGCACGTTTAGGTCGGCGGTGGATTTGGCGGGAAGATTGTATGATGAGAAAACGGTGGTGGTGACTAAAGGTGGCAGAAAGAATGGTGGTGACCGATATTGGCAGGGGAAGAGGTTTGGTCGGGGTGATGCCTCGACGGGTAATAGAAGGCATGGGTGGATGACCGCCGTGTGGTCACGTGGGGTGCGGGATCGAGAAGGTGTGGCAAGTGCGGAAAGGAGCATAGTGGGGAGTGCAGGTTGGGGTCGAACTTGTGCTTCAAGTGTGGAAAGGCAGGGCACATGGCAAAGGACTGTCGTATAGTCCGATGCTATAACTGTGGTGAAGAGGGTCATATGAGCAAAGATTGTAAGAGGCCAAGGGCTGAGAGCTCCGGGGCGAAGAAAACAGGAGGTGAAGGACCGAGGGTGAGCGCCAGGGCATTCACCATGACACAGGAGGAAGCTAGAACGGACCCTGATGTCGTGTCCGGTACATTTCTGGTAAACCAAACTTTAGCTTCTGTGTCATTTGATTCGGGGGCCAGTAAGAGTTTTATTTCTGCTGCTTTCTGTGCTAAGCTACCTGTTAGTAGTAGATGTGTTGATGTGCCCTTTGATGTAGAAACTGCCATAGGTAAGTCTACCAAGAGATTCTGAGATGATAGAGAACTGTGATGTGGAACTTAAGGGTCATAAGTTTCCTGTTAGACCGTTCGTGATGACCTTGGGTGGTTTTGATTTGGTTCTTGGGATGGATTGGTTAGCGGACTTCATGGCGAACATTGTGTGTGTCGCAAGAAGATGATTCAGTTGTCGGCGCCTGACGGTAGTTCAGTGACGGTTTATGGTGATCGGGTTACTACGATTCCGAAGGTGATCTCGATGGCGGTGGCGGAAAGTGTATGAGGCGTGGATGTAGTGCCTACTTGGCCTATGTAAAGGATGTGGATACGCCAACACCACAACTAGCCGATGTACCGGTTGTGCGCGACTTTCCAGACGTGTTCCCAAGACTTATCAGGAGTGCCACCTGACAGAGAGATTGATTTTCAGATTGATCTGATACCGGGTGCCCAACCTGTCGCCAAGGCACCGTATCGGTTGGCTCCGACGGAAATGAGGAATTGATGGAGCAGTTGCAAGAGCTGCTTGATAAGGGCTTCATTAGACCGTGTATCTCTCCTTGGGGTGCTCTGGTCCTGTTTGTAAAGAAGAAGGACGGTAGTATGAGGATGTGCATCGACTACCGCGGGCTGAACAAGTTGACGGTGAAGAACCGATACCCCTTACTGAGGATAGATGATTTGTTCGATCAGCTTCAGGGTGCCAGTTGGTTTTCAAGGATAGATCTTCGATCTGGTTACCATCAGTTGAAGGTGACAGAAGTAAGATATTCCTAAAACAGCTTTCCGCACGCGCTATGGTCACTACGAGTTCCTCGTCATGTCTTTGGGTGAGACCAATGCGCCAGCGTGCTTTTATGGATCTGATGAATCGAGTGTGTCGCCGGATGTTTTGAGAAATCAGTGATCGTGTTTATTGATGATATCCTGATTTACTCCGAGAGGCGCGAAGCAGAGCATCGCAGTCACATTCGGGAGGTTCAGAAACGTTGAGAAGGGAGAAGGGGTTGTATGCTAAATTCTCCAAGTGCGCGTATTGGTTCCGCGAAGTTCAGTTTTTGGGTCATGTGGTGAATCCTGACGGGATTATGGTGGACCCGGCGAAAGTGGAGGCGGTCATGCAGTGGAAGTCACCAAACACCCATCCAGATTCGTAGCTTCTTGGATTTGGCGGGCTACTACAGAAGATTTATCCAAGACTTCTCCAAGATTGCTTCTCCATTGACTAAGTTGACCCGGAAAGGTGTAAAGTTTGTATGGGGTCAGGCTCAAGAGAAGGCGTTTGAAGAATTGAAAGCGAGGTTGACTCAAGCCCCAGTTCTGTCCTTACCCGATTGAAGATCTGGTGGTTTATTCTGATGCTTCCTACTCGGGGTTGGGGTGTGTATTAATGCAGAGAGGAAAGGTCATAGCCTATGCATCCCGACAGTTGAAGGTTCATGAGGTCAATTACCCTACTCATGACTTGGAGCTAGCAGTCGTGGTCATTGCATTAAAGATTTGGAGGCACTATCTTTACGGGACGAAGTGCACCATATTCACTGACCACAAGAGTCTGAAGTACTTCTTCGAGCAGAAGGATCTGAACATGAGGCAGAGACGGTGGTTGGAACTTATAAAGGACTACGATTGCGAGATCCATTACCATCTGGGCAAAGCCAACGTGGTGGCGCATGCCCTTAGCCGAAAGGAGAGACCCAAGCCGATTCAGGTGAAAGTATACCAGTTGATCATGACCTCGGATGTGATGAAGCAGGTCAAAGAGTTTCAAGATGAGGCTTTGAAGGAAGATCATATTAACTCTGAAAGAATGAGAGGTCTGGTTGGGGAATTGGGTGAAAACACTACGGTGTTAGAACCCGATTCGGTCGTGTGTGGATCCCTCATTTTGGGAATCTACGAATGAAGATAATGGATGAAGCTCACAAGACTCGATACTCCATTCATCCTGGTGCCACGAAAATGTACCATGATATGAAGAAAGATTATTGGTGGCCGGGTATGAAGCGCGACGTGGTGGAGTATGTGAGTAAGTGCCTTACTTGCTTACAGGTGAAGGCCGAGCATCAAAAGCCGTATGGGAAGATCCAACCTTTTGATATACCGGAATGGAAGTGGGAGCACATCACCATGGATTTCGTTACGAAGCTGCCGCGTACCCCGAAAGGGTACGATGCCATATGGGTGACAGTGGACCGGTTGACGAAGAGTGCTAACTTTCTACCGATCTGCGAGACATATTCATCTGAGAGGTGGCTGATCTGTTCATCAGGGAAATTGTAACTCGTCATGGCGTGCCGGTGTCTATCGTGTCAGATCGCGACACTCGGTTTACATCTAAATTTTGGAAGAAATTCCACGACGCTATGGGGACGAGGTTACATATCAGCATGGCTTATCATCCCCAGACTGATAGTCAGTCAGAAAGGACCATTCAGACGTTGGACGACATGCTTCGGGCATGTGTGATTGATTTTGGTGGAAGTTAGGATGACCACCTACCGTTAGCCAAATTCTCATACAACAACAGCTATCATGCCAGCATTGGTATGCCTCCATATGAGATGCTATACGGTAGGAGATGCAGAACACCCGTTTGTTGGGGTGATATTGGTCAGAAGGAATTGGGGAGCGTCGAGGTAATCGAGGCTACGGCTGAGAAGCTTGAGAAGATTAAAGCCTTCATGAAGGCAGCCAAAGATAGACAGAAGTCGATGCTGATAAACGATGTAGGCCGATTGAGTTCCAGGTGGGTGACAGGGTTATGTTGAAGGTCTCACCTTGGAAGGGTATCATCCGCATTCGAAAGCGGGGTAAGTTGAGCCCAAGGTATATAGGCTCTTCCAAATCGTCGCTCGAGTAGGAGAGGTGGCCTATAGACGGGAGTTACCGGATGAGTTAAGTGGAATTCACCCGACATTCCATGTATCTCATTTAGGAAGTGCTTAGCTGATGAAGATATGATTGTTCCACTGGAGGATATCGAAGTAGACGAACGGCTCAATTATGTGGAGCAACCAGTGGCAATCATCGATCGGAAAGAGAAAAGGTTGAGGAATAAAGTGGTTCCTCTTGTGCGTGTACAGTGGAAGCACAGGAAGGGATCCGAGTCAACGTGGGAGACTGAGGAAGAAATGAGACAGCATTATCCACATTTGTTTCAAAGAATAACAGGTTTTGGGTACGAAACCTATTTAAGGGGGTGGACTTGTAACACCCGCTTATTTATTATTTTGAAGCCGACGAAGAGAGAAAAAGAAATAAAGTCCAAAGTCGAGGGACCAAACTCGCCAACGAAAGAAAGTCGGGCGAGTGGGAGTATATAAGGGAGAGGGCAGCCATTACCCTCTCCCCCACACTCATATTTTCTGCCATCTAGAGAGGAGAAGAGGGAAAGAAGAAGAAAAGAGGAAAAAGGGTCGGTTCGGGTGGTTTCGGGTGGCCAAACTCGTTGTGTAGCAAGCCAAATCGAAGCCCTTGTCGTTGTGCTCATTTGTGTGAGTTCTAGGACCCCACTTTTACTTGTTTTCAACCGATTTTTGGGGCTGGAGAACATTAAAACCCGTTTTTGTGTGTTGTGTTTGACCCATTTGGGTGTGATGTGTGTGATGCGTTTCGTGTATGTTTCTGGGCTTGTGTGTGCTTGTATTGTTTGTGGTATGCATTCCTAAGGTCTAGGATGGTTGATTAGGCTTAGAATGGGTTTGGATGAGCTTGGAGGCCGAAAATGGCAGATTGGGTTCCGGATGAACTCCATTCTGCATCAGCTAGGGCTAGGCGACCGAATGGAGCCATACGGCTGATTGAGAGGCGATTGAGGGTCATTCGCACGATTGGGATTCATTTGCACGATTGAGGGTTCAATCGCACGACTAAGGTTTCATTGGCACGACTGGGAGTCCAGTCGCATGAGGAGTCATACGACTGAGGGTTCAGTCGCATAGGTGCTTAGTCGCATGAGTCCATTCGCATGAGGTCAGTCGCATAGGTGCTCATTCGCATTAGTTCCATCCGCATGGGGTCCAAATGCACGATTGGATGTCCATTCGCAAGATGTTCATCCGCATGAGTCCAATCGCATGATGTTCAGTCGCATGGAGGCCATGCGACTGAAGGGTGTCCATACGCACGAATAGGGCTGTTGCACCCGAAGGAAAGTGTAGTTAGACTTCTGGCTTTCGGGGGAAAGTGCAGATGTAAGTTCTGACGTAAAGTTTCCCATAAAAGCATGTAAGATGACTGTTATGGACTTAGAGAGTATGTAGGTCATGATGATGATGATGTTGCATGTTTATGCATGTTATGTATGTATGATGTTGCCCTGTATGACGATGATGACTATGACTGTGTATGATATGTTCCTTATTATGATGTATGTTTATCTTTCTTGCGGCTTACGTGTCATGTTAATGAATGAATGAAGTATTATGTAACTTAAGTGAAAGATAATGAAAGAGGAACATGAAGTAAGAATGCATGCATTAATGAATGATGAATGAATGAAGGAAAGGCTTGCAAGCGCATATATGGGGTGAGCACCTTTGTGTTGCAAGAGACCCGGATGACGTGCAATCATTAGATTGCCCATGGGGTGAGCAACCTTGTTTTGCAAGAGACTCGACTAACGTGCTATCGTGACGTTGCCATGAGGTGAGCACCTTGTTGTTGCAAGAGACTCGGATAGCGTGCTATCATTAAGATTGGCAATGAGGTGAGCAACTCTATGGTTGCAACAGACTCGGATAGCGTGCAATCGTTGAGATTGCTATTGAGGTGAGCGACTCTGTCGTCGCAACAGACTCGAAAGAATGAACGTATGAAAAGAACGAAAGATAACGAGTGTGATGAATGATGAATCTATGGTGAATCATCTGGGCAGGTATGGTACACTGGTTTGGGGCTCAGTTTTTCCTTCGGGAATAGCCGGTTAAACATAACTTTAGAAGAGGCCAACCGGGACTGAGTGCAGGGTTGATTATGTTTCTCCCACGATGTTGAAAACGATCCATTCCTTTTTATCAATTAAGGATTTGTTAAGTCCTTTTTGTTTTAAACTTTAAGCACTTGAATTCACCAACTTTTTAGTTGACACACAATTCTTTTTTGAGCATGTTTCAGGTAATTTATGAAGAGATCATAGCTGTTGTGAGAAAGACCTAGACTCATCTCTGACCATGGCATTGGCTTATTTTACTTATGAACAATTTGAACAATTTTACATTTCTGTTGAGCAAAATACGATTTGTTTCTACTTGTGTTGTATAACTCATTTGGGGACTGGATCTGTTTTTCGCCCCGGTATCTTTTGAAAACTTTTAATGCCATGTGATATTCTCTCCTTTGAGCTCTTGTAATGGTTTGTTTCCGCTGCCATGTTGTTGTGCTAGTCTATGACGTCCCACCCTACCTGGGCCCGGGGTGTGACAGATTTGGTAACTGGAATGCCAAAAAAAGAGTTTACAAGTGAGGATCATTGTGTTGCATGCCTTAAAGGGAAGCAACACAAAGTGTCTCACAAGACAAAGGAAAGGAACTCATCACTACACCCCTACACTTGCTACATATGGATCTAATTGGCCCCACTAGTGTAATGAGTCTGAAAGGATATTCTTATTGTCTGGTGATCACAGACTATTTCACAAGATACCTTGGGTCTTCTTCCTTAGAGTTAAGGATGAGCCTCCTAAGATCTTGAAGAAGTTCATTTTGAAAAATGTGATCACTAGGTCAAAATCATAAGGTCTGATCAAGGAACTGAATTCAAGAACCAAATCCTTATGAACTGAGAGGAGAAACATAACACTTATTGAAGTTGCAAGAACCATGTTATCTGACTCTAAACTACCCCTCATCTTCTGGGCAGAGGCAGTCAACACTACCTGTTATGTGCGGCATAGAGTTTTAGTAGTCAGACTTATGGTAAGTTTTTATGAGTTGTGGCAAAAAGGATACCCTTTATTGGTTTCCTCATATCATTTGGATGTCCTTGCACTATCTTGAATACCAAAGATCAGATAGCCAAATTTTTGAGAAATCAGATGATGGGACATTATATTAGATACTCTTCCCAAGCTAAGACATATATACAGTATACAATCTCAAAACTAGAGTAGTTGAAGAGTCAGCCAATGTGACCTTTAATGAGCACACACCCAGTATGAAAGTTTCAGGTCCTGATTTGTTATTTGATTTTGATTTAGTTACAAAATGTTTTAACAAATCTTGTAAAGATGTTTCAGGATCTACAGGTAGCTTATAAACTAAAGATCCTAGCCCAAGATTTGAGATGAGAAGACCAAGTGAGAAAACTACTTCAACTCCAGTGGTAACAAACCCTATAGTTAGAAATCTTGTCATCACACAATGATAAACTCTTGAGCTCATATATCTAGGCCTACAAATTCCAGCATAGAGGCAAGAAACTCAAATAAAGGAGTTTCCAATGTAGAGGAAATAGAGGTGGTGATAATGATTAAGAATTTTTTGATGCTGATAACCACTCCATAGAAAACAACATTAATGATGCCACACACTCATTCAATCAAGTTTCTCTTGATAAGTGTGCTAATGTGATGGGTGATACTCAATCACCAAATCTAAATTTCACCAATTTAAATCTATCCAATCAACTTGTTGTGATTCCTCAGTTGAGAATCCACAAGTCACATCCCACCACAAATATTATTGGAGATCTTGAGGCAAGGATAAGAACAAAAGGACAAACCCATGACAAAAATGGTCTTTACTCTTTTTCTTGTCCCAGATTGAGCCTAAGAAGATAAATGGGCACTAAAGAATGGAAATGGGGTTGAAGCAATGCAGGAGGAGCTACTTCAATTCACAAGGCAAAAAGTTTGGAACCTATGTCCTCTTACAGTTGGTCATTCATCGCACATAAAACATATAATTACATTACATTAAGAAATCATTGCAGCGGAAACATTCAAAAATGACATCACGTTTCATTATAATTACTTTTGCCAAATAATACATCTATTCCGGTTACAAAATTCATGTTTGCATTACATCACAAAAGCTATATAATTGGATGCCATCCCAAAAGAGCCGAGTAGCCTCGCTGTGCCATCCTCAGCAACCATTTACCTGCCAACTAGAAAATGTAATAAAAGTCAGCGTTGCTGAGTGAGTTCTAGTTTTATTATAAAACACTTTACTTTCATATAAACCATTCGTTACTTTAACGTGATCACACATCATACGTACGCATAGATAATATCATTATTATCTTCTTCATTCATTCATTCGCTCATTCGTTCCTTTTAACTTACTTGCGCATCGGACATCATCCATACCAATACCATATGCTACACCCCAATTAGTCTCAACTACCGGGCCGAAGTCAATAAATGAACAGCTAAACGTATGCCACGGTACTAGGGGTAACCGATCAGTCTTAGCTACTGGGCCGAAGTCAATAAACGAACAGCTAAACGTATGCCACAGTACTAATGATAACTGATCAGCCATAGCCACTGGGCCGAAGTCAATAAATGAAGTATTATGTAAAGTAAAGTGGAAAGAAATGACACGTCTTGCATGCATCGGATAACGGGTCCTTCTTTTTGATTGACCCATTAATGTAAAACCTCTACCGCTTACCCTTAGTACTGTGGCATACGTTTAGCTGTTCATTTATTGACTTCGGCCCAGTGGTTATGACTGATCGGTTACCCTTAGTACTGTGGCATACGTTTAGCTGTTCATTTATTGACTTCGGCCCAGTAGCTAAGACTGATCGGTTACCCCTAGTACCGTGGCATACGTTTAGCTGTTCATTTATTGACTTCGGCCCGGTAGCTAAGACTAATTGGGTGTGTAGCATATGGTATTGGTACGGATGATGTCCGATGCGCAAGTAAAGATAAGCAGAACGAATGAACGAATGAATGAATGAAGAAGATAATATATTATCTATGCATGCATATGATGTGTGATCACGTTAAAGTAACGAATGGTTTTGTATGAAAGTATAGTATGTTTTATAATAAAACTAGAACTCACTCAGCAACGCTGACTTTTATATGTTTTCCAGTTGGCAGGTAATGATTGCTGAGGATGGCACGAGGTGGCTACTCAGCTCTTTCGGGATGGCATCTATTTATAAAGCTTTTCTGTTATAATGCAAACATGTATTTTGTAATCGGATAATGATGTATTATTGGGCAAAAGTGTTTATAATGAAATGAGATGTCGTTTTTGAATGTTTCCGCTGCAATGTTTTTATGAGTCAAATGTAATTATATGTTTTATGTGCGATGAATGACCAACTGTAGGCTGAAGGGGTTTGTATGATCATTTACATCTTGTTTAACCATTTAAACATACAAAACGCAGCGGAATATTCAACTTTAACATGTTAAAGTTTCTGAAATTACCATTATCATGTGTAAACACACAAACCCATACAAGAGGATCTTTATTATGTGAAAAGCAAGCATACAATATGAACAAGAACACCCAAAATCGTGACATTATCATACCATGAAACTACCTTTCAGGATGCTGTCAAAAACGACTTGAAAAGGGCTGAAATGAGTCTGAAAAATGGCCAAGACTTCAAGGATAGAAGTCCTCAAGCATTCATACCCACAAGCCTCCAAGAAAACCATCTTTGCTAGGATTTGAACACCAAAATCGGGTCAAAGAAGCTGCTGAACTCTTGTTCCAGCCGTGAACAAGCAACAAGGGTGCTGGACCCTTTTTCTAGCTTAGAACTCTTTCTTCCATAAGAAGAGTTGATGTTCTTGTGACCATTTTTGCATATTTGAGAGAGAGATATCTGAAAATAAGTGTGTGTGTGTGTGCAAGGAGATCAAGAACTCAAGAGACCCAAAAGAAACAAAGGAGAGGGCTGCCTAGTGAGGGGCGGCCGAATCCTTGCTTTTTCTTATTAGGGTTTTCCCCCCAAAAACATTAATCCATTTTAATCAAAAGTCTTTTTGTAAGTTATGCAATTACCCCCTTTAATTATATAACTTACACACACTCCTTTTATTTGATGTTATTTAACCAAATAAACAACATTACAAATATATCCATGAACAAAATATCCATATAAGTTGTTCAATCTCATATGCAACTTATTTAGAAAACCCATTTTCTAAATTAATGTATTTATTTAATTGCATGATCATATCATCAATTAAATTATATTGGGTTTTGCTAAGCTTGTTATTGGGTATGACCCACTTGGATCATAACGTACTAACCACACCAATGTTCTATGTGTCTTGGGCATAAAGATCCAACAATCTCCCACTTGCACAAGATACATAGAAGATTGATGCAAGCAGTAAATACCGCCTAACAACGGTTTACTACCCTTAATACGCATGACTTTAAAGCCATTCAATAACATCATGCCCTTCAAGTTCCAAACTTGAAATGATTTAGGTGAATCGATCATCTATCCTTTTGTTACAGATGTCATGTTAAATCCAAGGACATAGAATGATCATTCCTTGTTATTTAACTTAATCAGGCCTTAGACATCATACTCTCAACGAATAAGGGAACAAATCCCATCTTGACTACATACGTTTCTCACATCACCTTATGTCATATCTGAACATAGCCTTATGTACTGACCATTATTTCAGATCAGCAAGAACTAGCTCAAGGTATAACACTTGGTGAATATCAAAACCAATATGTATATCAGGTCAGAGATACCAAATGATATTCGCCTTTACTCAAATTTACTTATGATCAGTCAATAAGATTCCATGTAGTAAGATTTGAGACGCGGGTCAGTCCAATATTCGTATCCCACGAATATCTATGAACCTTGGCAGCAACCAATTGCTCTATATTCATGCCTTATGAATATCCACCAATCCAAGTTCATATAGTCTTACATTCATATTTGTTCCCACAATATGAACGACTACGGACATTTAGAATAAAAGAATTATTCATGGATGTAAACATGCTAAAAGGAAACATAACTCAAATATATAAAAGAGTTAAATATTACAATTGTTCCATATTTTATATGCTAAACAGATCAATTCTAATCACCAGAAAATTGAAATCCTAAGGCACAAGTATGACCCTCATACTTTGCCCTCATCAAGGAGCTTCGTTAGTGGATCAGCAATGTTTTGATCTTTATGAACTTTACGAATACTATCTTTACCCTTTTCAACTCCATCCCTTATGATGTTGAATCTCCGCCCAAGGTGCTTAGTCTTTTGATGAGTACGGGGTTCCTTGATTTGAGTAATCCCACCCACGTAATTACCAAAGATTTCTAGGGGGTCTTGAATGGTAGAGACCACCCCTAGATAAGCAATGGACAAATTTATCCATGCAGCTTCCCAAGCTGCCAATGAAACGGCTATGTATTCGGTTTTTGTAGTGAACAATGCTACCGTGTCTTGCTTTGAACCTTTCAAGGACACTTCTCCTCCATTCATAATGGAAGTATACCCGATTGTGATCGAAAATCATCTCGATCAGTTTTGGAAGCCTGCATCCGTGTAACCCTTTACAACGACTTCCTTTTCAATAGATCCGTATATTAGAAACATATCCTTAGTCCTACTAAGGTATTTCAATATACTTTTAAGAGCCATCCGATGGTTATTTCTATTGGTATCTACTTGTCATACTAATAAGCATGACTCGTCCGGTCTAGTGCATATCATCACACAAATGATGGATCCTATAGCAATATGTATGGGATATCCTTCATTTGATTTTGCTCATCCTATGAGCTTGGACATTGAGACGTAGTCAACACTGTCCCTCTTGAATAGGTACCATACATTTCTAAGTTTTTTCCCATCTTGAACCTTTTCAAGATTTTATCAATATATATGCACTTTGGTTTAACTCTATCAACCACCTCGATCTATCCTTATAGATCCTTATTCCAAAATATGGGTGGCTTAAACGAGATCTTATATGAAAAATATCTTCCAAGCTAGGTTTTAACACCTTCCAAGGTTGGAATATCATTTCCAAATAGTAGGGTGTCATCAACATACAACACTAAGAATACAATTATGCTCCCACTAGCCTTCATATATACACAACCTTTTCGTGATTGTGTTTCAATCCATAGATTGATCACTTTAACTTGTATGCATTATTAGGATGTCATGGATCGACAAAACCATCATGCTAAACTGTATGGACAATCTCTTCGAGAGTTCATTAAGAAAAGCGGTTTTGACATCCATTTGCCAAAATTCATATTCAGAATATGCAGTTATGGCACATGATATCCTAATCGACTTTAGCATTGCCACGGGCGTAAGAGTTTCATCATATTCAACCAATTGAGTTTGATGGAAACTTTATGCTATAAGTCTTGACTTATAAGTATTCAGGTCTCATGCATATTTGTTTTCGTCTTGAAACCCACTTGTATCCAACCGGTTTGGAGTTAAGTGGAGGGTCAACCAATTCTCAAACTTGGTTGTTATACATGGATTGCATCCTTACGTTCATGGCTTCTAGCCATTTGTCCCAATCCAAATTGGACATAGCATCTTGGTATATGGTTAGCCTACAGGGGTCAACCACATAGCATTCATTCTGGAATATTCATATCACTTAGATGGAATACTAACTTTACCAGATTTGTGAATGTTTTGTGTATATTTATCACCTCTTGATTATCATCAACAACCTCTTGTTGGTAGCTAGTGTCAACCAAAAGTGTACCGGCTTGTGGATTTTGATCCTTATCAAGTTCCACAGTTCTATACGTCATTCCTTCCATAAAGAACTCGGTTTCCAAGAACTTAGCCTTTCAAGCAATAAATACTTTTGCTTCGTTGAGTCAAAGAAACTGTATCCCATACAGTCTCTGTGGATTCTCAACTTATATACACTTTCTTTGTCCGGGTCATATTCATAATATGAGCCTCAGAGAACAATGCGAAAAACCCAAATGATAAAGATGGTAAGCTCATAGCCATAATAAATTGAACCATATCCAATAGGGTTCAGTTTCCCCTTTATCAGAATGAAGAAGATAGATAGTTATGTAGAGTTGATTTTTCTACTCATTATTGAAGATTTTGAACATTTCAAAAGCTTCATCCTTATGTGTCATCAAGTGAACACAATAATAGCGACTGTAATCGTCGGTAAAAGTAATGAAGCTTCTTTCACCAATCTTTGTCATTGTCATAAAAGGACCATATACATCCAAATGTATCATTCCCAATAAGTCTTTTGGTTCACACTTATCAATGAAACATTTTCATTTGTTTCCAAAAGACCATTCTTTTGAAGTGTTTGAATCCAATTTTTGTTTATGTGACCAAGATGACAATGTCAAAGATAATAATAACATAAACCCATTTTAAGTTTCTTGGTGCTTAATGTGTATAATGAGTTATTATAGGACGAATTATCATGAACCAATTCATGGATATCATTAAAGGCATGTCCTTAAAATGAAATACATCATCCATAAAACTTAATACCATTATTTACAAACTTTAAATCATGATCACATGTTTTTAATAGGAAACATTAATTATGTTCCTAGTCAAACTAGGTGCATACAAAAAATTTTGAGAACAACTTCCAAACCATTTGAAAGTCTCAAAACAGAGTTTCCCTCCTTGAAGCGCACATTTCTTTTGAACCCCTTTGCAACAATTGCAAGAATGAGTCTCACATCCGGTATCCAATACCCATGTGCTTGAAGAAATGACATTTAATACAATGTGGGAATCATGGAAATTGTATTTGAGGTTGCTCACATCCCTCTTGTTTTTCAACTCCTTGAGATAGGAGGGACAATTCCTTTCCTTATCCTATCTCTCCATACTCAAAGCATGGATCGTTCTCCATTACCTTAGGCTTCATAAGTTTAGGTTTTTCGAGGTTTGCTTTAGCCTTTGCTTTGATGTATTCCTTTCCTTTGGCAATAATTGCCTTAGGATCTGGATGGCCATTTCTTTTAGCTTCCTCATTGATTGAGAGAATAGGTAGAACCTCTCTACCCAACCCTACCTCGGTTGCTTTGAGCATTGCGTGAAGTTCACCAATGCTCTTGTCCCACCCATTCATATTACAGTTTATTATGAATGTCTCAAACCTTTAGTTAGGCAATCAAGGATCAAATCCTTGGCCAACTACTTTGATACAGAACAGTTAAGCATCTTGAGGCTATCAATATGGCTTTTCATCTCTAAGAATATATAAGATGATATCGATTGTGTTTCATCCATGTGACATGCATAAAGTGCTAGAACCGTTTCGAAGCAATCTAATAAAGTTGTTGAAGGAACATTCCATCAACTGATTATCATGTCATATGCCCATGATGCTCCAAACCCTTTTGGAGTTCGGGAATCATATTCCCAACATGAGGTAGGATACTTGCACAGAATCCTTAGTGTGCCTAAGCCAATCGTCAAAAGGCCTTAACATCAACAGCGTTGGTAGGTGAGGTATGGGATCGTCAAGGACATAGGCCTTTACTCATTTTGAGAACGATTCTCAAGTTTCGAAATTGAGTCCATAAGGTTATTATGGTTAAGACGATCCCCTTTTAAGATGGTTCTCGGTGATAGGGTAGGGACGGTCGGGGTAGTAGCATCGTGGTTTGCAGCCATTACTACAAATTACAAAGTTCATTTTAGTATTTCTGAAAAATTGCATTTTAACTATTAATACCCTTTACATGTCTCATACATAAACAATTAATAATTAAATCTAGAATCCAACGTTACATTTAAATGATGGTTAGGTGATCTTTATCCCATTATTTAAATTAACAAGGTAGTCAACAGTTGACAATTGCAACCTATGCAACTCTAGTCTTATGGGATCGGTTAAACATCATATGTTTAGTCGGCATGTTTAATCCCATCAACACCATTGTACGCCATGCTTCGGTGACCCTAATCACATGGTTTCAATTCAAGTCGTCCTACTTACACACACGTGTGAGTTTTCACATACAACGGTTAGGTGACCTTTATCCCACAAGTACGTTAGACCACCTCAAAGATACAAGTTCCCTACAAGTGGTTAGGTGACCTTTATCCCACAAATAGTTCCCAAGAGATTCGAGTGTCGTGTAAAAGGATGGTGTTAGACTTGTTACCAAAGGGATTTAAGTTTCCATTAATTCTAGTTATGAAACTCTATGTACCTTGTATTCGCATGCTTTCAATACATGGTACCCTATGGTTTATTTTTAATAAAACCTCTTTTATTAAATCATTAATCCTTTAATAACCTTTTATAACCACTTATTATTAGAAACCATAAATTTTTAGCTTGTTAAGTTTGCTAATGAGTTTGTTTTGCATATCCAAATATCAAACACAATCATACCACAACCAACCAAACAAGCATAATCATACAAACATATGTGCATAACCATAGCCACTAAGTTGACTACACTTGTTTGCCATCACAAGTGTTGTCATAAGGTCTTTCCTAAGGGTTGAACACAACACAAGATGAGATCTCCAAAGACTCCCACTTGAACTTGCATCCAAATGCTTCAAGTTCATCCCTTGTGTCTTCCTTTTGTGCTTTCTTCTTGAGCATCTTCTTTTACAAATATATATCCTAATACATATTTTCTAGTAAAAGAAAAATACTCCTAATCTATTTATTACATTGCCAAATGAATAAACAAATTACAACCCAAATAAAACGCAAAAGAAATTATTACAACCCATAAAGAATGAATACAACCAACATGACAAGATTACAATCAACCAAATCCAAAACACACATGGTCAAGGCTATGTCATGCACTAAAATATGTATCCATATACATCATTCAACAAACAATAAACCCCATCAAACCCCAAATTTTCAGCCAACATAAACTGAAAATTAGGGTTTGTTTGTCCAACAAACAACAACCAAAACATATCAACCATTGACATTTCTATCTTTCAAAGTTTAATCAGCATGAAGATGTAACTTTAAAAGACATGGGGTTTATTAAATCAACCAAAATCAGCCTCTAATGACTTGATAAACATCCTTTAAAACTGATTTTACAAGGATAATGATGCTAGTTTCCACATAACCGGCTCTAGATGCCTTGAAGGGGTTTGTATGATCATTTACATCTTGTTTAACCATTTAAAAATACAAAACGCAGCGGAATATTCAACTTTAAAACATGTTAAAGTTTCTGAAAAATTACCATTATCATGTGTAAACAAACAAACCCATAACAAGAGGATCTTTTATGTGTGAAAAGCAAGCATACAATATGAACAAGAACACCCAAAATCGTGACATTATCATACCATGAAACTACCTTTCAGGATGCTGTCAAAAACGACTTGAAAGGGCTGAAATGAGTCTGAAAAATGGCCAAGACTTCAAGGATAGAAGTACTCAAGCATTCATACCCACAAGCCTCCAAGAAAACACCATCTTTGCTAGGATTTGAACACCATATCGGGTCAAAGAAGCTGCTGAAATCTTGTTCCAGCCGTGAACAAGCAACAAGGGTGCTGGACCCTTTTTCCAGCTTAGAACTCTTTCTTCCATAAGAAGAGTTGATGTTCTTGTGACCATTTTTGCATATTTGAGAGAGAGAGATCTGAAATAAGAGTGTGTGTTACAAGGAGATCAAGAACTCAAGAGAACCCAAAAGAAACAAAGGAGAGGGCTGCCTAGTGGGGGGCGGCCGAATCCTTGTTTCTTATTAGGTTTTCCCCCAAAAACATTAATCCATTTTAATCAAAAGTCTTTTGTAAGTTATGCAATTACCCCCTTAATTATATAACTTATACACACACTCCTTTTATTTGATGTATTTAACCAAGTTAAACAACACTACAAATAATATCCATGAACAAAATATCCATATAAGTTGTTCAATCTCATATGCAACTTATTTAGAAAACCCATTTTCTAAATTGGTGTATTTATTTAATTTCATGATCATATCATCAATTAAATTAATTGGTGTTTGCTAAGCTTGTTATTGGGTATGACCCGACTTGGATCATAACGTACTAACCACACCAATGTTCTATGTGTCTTGGGCATAAAGAATCCAACATAGCGTCCGGAATGAGGCATTACAAGTTGGTATCAGAGCCAAAGTTTAAGTGAAATGGGTAAATTTTCAAAATAAACCTTAACCTAAACTGAAAATGGCAAAAGGGGAATGGGATGCCAAACTGAGTAGCTGCGTGCAATCAGGTATTTTCTTAAGGTTAACCGTTTTATGTGCGCAATGGTATGTGGTTATGTGTTGTATGTAGATTTGATACTGATGTAGTCAGGACAGGTAATGCTTGGGGTATGAAGAGTAAAGTAAGTGGCTAATCACAATTGGCCACTGTAATTAGGGACTTACTATACTTGACATAAACTGAGTTGTTTCCTTGAATGATCGTGTTGGTGTTTGAATCTTTCAGAGTGATAGAGAATGGCTGGTGGTAGATCTTCTAGAGCTTCTAGGGGTGGAGGCCGTGGTGGCCCTGATGCTGAACCACGCCCTAAAAGAGGAAGGCCTAGAGTTGAGAAAGAGGTTCCTGCAGAACCTGAGACTCCTCATCTAGAAGCTGGGGATGAGAGTGCAAACTTGAGGGCCTCGGTAAAGGAGGCTGTTGTTGAGGAAGTACATCAGGTCATGCAGACAATCTTACCGTCTGTGGTGACCGAAGTCATCAAAGCTGTGAAGGAGGGGGAAAGGCAGGAGAGAAATAGGGCCTCGGGGGAGCAACCGGAACCTGAAACGATTTTCTCCGATAATGAGGAGGAAGAGGAAGAGGAGCCTGTGCGAGAAGTGGCACGAGGTTGTAACTACGGGGTGTTTATGCGATGCAAGCCCCCTACCTTTGACGGAAATGCCAATGCTGCCGCCGCTCACCGATGGGTGAGAGAAATGGAGGCTGTTCTCGACATCAGCGAGTGCCGGGAAGATCAAAAGGTAAAGTTTGCCACCCATTCATTTATGGACTCGGCACTATGCTGGTGGGACAACATTGTCCAAGCGGAGGGTAATCGGGCAATCAGGAGAATGAGGTGGCCCGAACTGAAGAAGATGGTAATTGAGGAGTTCTGTCCTCACAGGGAAATGGATAAGATTGAGAGGGAGTTCCTGCAGCTGGAGGCGGGATCCATGACACACCAGCAATACACTACCAAGTTCAACGAGATGGCACGGTTAGTGCCGGATCAGGTGACGCCTCTTTCCCGGAAGATCAAGAGGTACATTCAGGGTTAACCGGTGGATGTTCGTCGGCATATGATCGCCGCCCGGCCAAGTACGTTTAGGTCGGCGGTCGATTTGGCCGGAAGACTTTATGATGAGAGGGGAGTGGTGGTGGTTGAAGCAAATAGGAAGGGTGGTGGTGATCGAAGCTGGAACGGGAAGAGGTTTGGTCGGGGTGATGCCTCGACGGGTCACAAAAAGGCACGGGTGGATGACCACCGCGTGGCCACACCGGGAGCGGGGTCAAGGAGGTGTGGTAAGTGTGGAAAGGAGCATGCGGGAGAATGTAGGCTGGGTTTGAACGTGTGCTTCAAGTGTGGGAAGACATGGCATATGGCGAAGGATTGCCTGTCGGGCAAATGTTTTAATTGTGGGGAAATTGGTCATATGAGCAGGGATTGTAAGAAGCCGAGGGTTGAGAGTTCAGGGGCAAAGAGGACGGGAGGTGATGGACCGAGGGCGAGCGCCAGGGCATTTACCATGACACAAGAGGAAGCTAGAACGGACCCTGATGTCGTGTCCGGTACGTTTCTGGTGAACCAAACTTTAGCTTTTGTGTTATTTGATTCTGGTGCTAGTAAGAGTTTTATTTCTGCTGCTTTTTGTGCTAAGCTGCCTGTTAGTAGTAGACGTGTTGATGCGCCCTTTGATGTAGAAACTGCCATAGGTAAGTCTACCAGGATTTCTGAGATGATAGAGAATTATGATGTGGAACTCGAGGTCATAAGTTTCCTGTTAGACCGTTCGTGATGGCCTTAGGTGGTTTTGATTTGGTTCTTGGGATGGATTGGTTAGCGGACTTCGAGGCGAACATTGTGTGTCGCAAGAAGATGATTCGGTTGTTGGCGCCTGACGGTAGTTCAGTGACAGTTTATGGTGATCGGGTTACTACGATTCCGAAGGTGATCTCGATGGCAGTGGCGGGGAAGTGTATGAGGCGTGGATGTAGTGCCTACTTGGCCTATGTAAAGGATGTGGATACGCCAACACCACAACTAGCCGATGTACCGCTTGTGTGTGACTTTCCAGATGTGTTCCCAGAAGATTATCAGGAGTGCCACCTGACAGAGAGATCGAGTTTCAGATTGATCTGATACCGGGTGCCCAACCTGTAGCCAAAGCACCGTATCGGTCGGCTCCGACCGAGATGAAAGAGTTGATGGAGCAGCTGCAAGAGTTGCTTGATAAGGGGTTCATTAGACCGAGTATCTCTCCTTGGGGTTCTCCGGTCCTGTTTGTAAAGAAGAAGGACGGTAGTATGAGGATGTGCATCGACTACCGCGAACTGAACAAGTTGAGAGTGAAGAACCGATACCCCTTACCGAGGATAGATGATTTGTTCGATCAGCTTCAGGGTGCCAGTTGGTTTTCGAGAATAGATCTTCGATCTGGTTATCATCAGTTGAAGGTGAAGGAACAAGATATTCCTAAAACAGCTTTCTGTACGCGCTATGGTCACTACGAGTTTCTTGTTATGTCTTTTGGCTTGACCAACGCACCAGCTGCTTTTATGGATTTGATGAACCGTGTGTGTCGGCCTATGTTGGATAAATCAATGATCGTGTTTATTGATGATATCCTGATTTACTCGAGGAGCGAAGCAGAGCACGCCGGTCACATTAGGGAGGTTTTAGAGACGTTGAGAAGGGAGAAGTTGTATGCTAAATTCTCCAAGTGCGCGTTCTGGTTGCGCGAGGTTCAATTCTTGGGTCACGTGGTGAATCCTGATGGATTATGGTGGACCCGGAGAAAGTGGAGGCGGTTATGCAATGGAAGTCACCAAAGACACCATCCGAGATTCGTAGTTTCTTGGGTTTGGCAGGCTACTACAGAAGATTCATCCAAGACTTCTCTAAGATTGCTTCTTCACTGACTAAGTTGACCCGAAAAGATGTGAAGTTCGTATGGGGTCAAGCTCAAGATAAGGCGTTTGAAGAATTGAAGGCGAGATTGACTCAAGCTCCTGTTCTGTCGTTACCCGATGGAAGTGAAGATCTGGTGGTTTATTCCGATGCTTCCTACTATGGGTTGGGGTGCGTGTTAATGCAAAGAGGAAAGGTTATAGCCTATGCATCTCGACAGCTAAAGGTTCAGGAGGTCAATTATCCTACTCATGACTTGGAGCTAGCCGCTGTGGTCTTTGCATTGAAGATTTGGAGGCACTACCTCTACGGGACGAAGTGCACCATATTCACTGACCACAAGAGTCTGAAGTACTTCTTCGAGCAGAAGGATCTGAACATGAGGCAGAGATGGTGGTTGGAACTGATAAAGGATTATGATTGTGAAATCCACTACCATCCGGGCAAGGCCAATGTGGTGGCTGATGCCCTTAGCCGGAAGGAGAGGCCCGAGCCGATTCGGGTGAAGGCATATCAACTGATCATGACCTCTGACGTAATGAAGGAAGTCAAAGAGTTTCAAGATGAGGCATTGAAGGAAGATCATCTTAACTCTGAAAGAATGAGAGGTCTGGTTGGGGAATTGGGTGAAAACACACTCGGTGTTAGAACCCGATTCGATCGTGTGTGGATTCCTCGTTTTGGGGATCTACGGGGGAAGATAATGGCTGAAGCTCACAAGACTCGATACTCCATTCATCCTGGTGCCACGAAAATGTACCATGATATGAAGAAAGATTATTGGTGGCCGGGTATGAAGCGCGACGTGGTGGAGTATGTGAGTAAGTGCCTTACTTGCTTGCAGGTGAAAGCCGAGCACCAAAAGCCGTATGGGAAGATACAACCTCTGAATATACCGGAATGGAAGTGGGAGCACATCACCATGGATTTCATTACAAAGCTGCCGCGTACCCCGAAAGGGTACGATGCCATATGGGTGATAGTTGATCGTTTGACGAAGAGTGCTCACTTCCTACCGATCCGCGAGACATATTCATCTGAGAGGTTGGCTGATCTGTTCATCAAGGAAATTGTAACTCGTCATGGTGTGCCGGTGTCAATTGTGTCGGATCGTGTCACACCCCGGGCCCAGATAGGGTGGGACGTCACAGACTAGCAACAACATATGGCAGCGGAAACAAACCATTATAAGAGCTCAAAGGAGAGAATATCACATGGCATTAAAGTTTTAAAGAGTAACGGGGCTAGATACACATCAAGACCCCAATTAAGTTTTACAATCAACCATAAAAAATAAAATTTTACTTGTTCAACACACAAATATAAATTGTTCAAATGTTTCATCAAGAAATAAGCCAATGCCATGTCACGGGGGTAAGTCTAGGTCTTCAAACAGCTAGGATCTCTTCAAACATTACCTGAAACATGCTCAAAAGAAAATTGTGTCAACTATAAAGTTGGTGAATTCAAGTGCTTAAAGTTCAAAAACAAAAGGACTTAATAAATCCTTCTTTGATTAAACGAAAAATAATCATTGTTTATCATCGTGGGAGAAATAAAATCATAATCAACCCTGCACTCAGTCCCCGTTAGCCTCTTCTAAAGTTGTGTTTTACCGGATATTCCCGAAGGAAGAAACTGAGCCCCATACCAGTGAACCCTACCTGCCCGGATGGTTCACCATAGAATCTTAACAAAACTTGTTACATGCCACAACGATCCCTCAGGATCTCAGTGGGGTAACCTCCCTGGAACGGAAGCCACTGTGTGTGGGGGATTCCCCAAATAGATCTATCCATATAAATCAAGCGGTTCATGAAAGAATTAATGATCATGATATAAGAATTAGCAGGTAACCACAATCCCACATAGTATCATCAAATAAAGCACAATCATAGTTCATAAAAGTAGAGCATGTTCCATCCCAAAACAGTAGTAAAAAGGGGGATCACTAGAACTCACCTTAGGTATCAAGCAAAAAGAAATTCTTCGCATGCCGGGAATGTCTCAAGTCTAGCACCCTAACATAAGTATGTTAAGTGATTATCTACTGCTCTAAACCTATTTAAGAAGCAACAATAGTGCCTAAGACTTAAATGGACGGGTTCGGCTTTGATTCAGTTAGGGTTTGTATAAAAGGCTCCTTTTATGGAAAGTCATGGTTTTTCATGAAATCAAAGGTTTCTACATGACTAAACCAAGAATATATAGTAATTATGCCATTTAAGGGGGCAAATGAACTTATGGGAGTCGGTTATGAAGTTTTGCAAAATTTACAGTTTTGCCCCTGAAGTTTCAAAATTGACATTTTCTACCCTTAAGATTAGTTTCTTGCATTAAGTGACCTCTATACTTAAAAATCAGGTTCAAGACATTATTTCAACTTTGTTTTAAGAATTTATAACCAAAATTTCAGTTTATGGTCTCGGTTTGCAAATTTCGCTTTTAACGTTGCCGGTTACGGTAAAACCGAACGGTTTAAAAATGGTTATCTATGAGTTTTCGCCTTTTTGAGTCTAAAACCAGTAGATAACTTTTTAAAGTCATTTTAATAAGTTTCCAACCTTTTAAATCACAAATTTTGCCCCTAGTAGTTGAAAGACCCGTTTTTACGTTTAAACCGTTAAAATGCGTTTTTAGTCGGGTTTGACCATTTTAAAAGCTTGTTTGACCAACCATTTTACCTTTGAGGTTATTTTATCTTTTAACCTACTGGAAAATCATGATTTTTATAATTTGTAACATTTAACCCATTTATCATATATTTTTCTTTAAAAACGCCTCCCGGTTTACACCCGGTTTCACTTAAAATCCATTTAAAATACCATTTGACCACTAAAAATTCTCATTAGCTCCATAACACTTTATTAATCCTTAATGAACCTGGAATTCTTTTTAAAAAGTTTATAGTTCAAGATTTCTTGTTTTTAAGTCCTTTTAACACGTTTTCGGGTCCCGAAAGTGACCAAAATGGGTCTAAACACATTATGTCTTTTGTTCCAGAGGTCAAACCATGTTATTAAACTTAATATGCACTAAAACTTACTGAAATAACAGTCCCAACACGTTGCCTAAAGGTTCTACACATACAAAGGTTTCAAGAGGTGAAAATATGCCATAACCGACCATTACACATGTGTGATTCATGATAACTTAAGTTTAATCATTGCCAAAACTTCATCTTACTTAAAAATCAGATTATTGAGGTGTCTTAAAAGTCATTTTGAGCAGGTTACACGTTTTGTTTTGAAGGGTTACAAGATACACAAGTTTGATAGTGCCAAAAACACCAAATAGGGTTTTCAAGGGGTAAATCGGGTTCTACCCCTTAGATTGACCATTATATCATGTGATATACCTTCAAGAACGTTGGGAACTCTTCAAGAACAAGGTGAGGGTGAGAGGTTTCTGTTACAACAAGAAAAAGTAAGGTTTTTAGGTGAACAATGAAGTTAAACTTGAGAAATGACCAAAACCGAACATAGTGAGCTTACACTTGATGTATCTCACGGTTTAGAAGGTGTGGATGGTCGTGAATGAATGAAATCTCCTTGGATGAGGCTGGAGAATCTCTAACAAAAGCTGGAACCTCAAGTATTGCACGTTCCAAGCCTCAAAACATCACCAAAAGTCACCTTTCTTGCGGTATGCTGCTGGCCGATGGTTGTATGCTTGTAGTTTGCGATTTTGGAGCTTGGAAGGAGAGGATTAGAGAGTGTTTGATAGAGAGGAGGTGTGTGTTCAGCTGGTGAATTCTAAATGAGGGAGAGAGAAGAGGAGTGTGTCTTGCAATTGCATGTAAGGGGAATGGGTGATAGGAAGGTGGTGTGTAGTGGAGGACAAGGGTGGTGATTGGTGGCAAGGGGGGCGGCCGATTCTTGGCCTCTAGTGAGGCATTTTGATTAAATTTTTATTGTGGAAATAATATTATGGGGTATTAATTTGAAATGTAGTGTAGTATTTAAAATTGTTAGTTAGTAAATTGTCTTATGCATGGTAATGCATGCTAGAACCGAAATTCCAAGTGTGAGGGTGTGTACACATATTTTTAATTGATTCAATTGATATTCTTAATTCTAGCTAGGGTGACTAATTGACATTCCCGGACACTAATTTTTAAAAAGGTAGAAACCTAATTTGGTTAAAAATCAAAAGTAAAGATCACATGAAATCATAATTTACATCAAATAGCAAGAATTGATTCCAATTTCATAGTAGGGTTGTATAGTTTCAATTATTAGCACTCATAGCATGGATAATGATGCAAGTAATCTAGGGTTAGGGTAACAACCTGGAGGTCGGTTGTCACATTCTCCCACCGTTTAGGAAATTTCGTCCCGAAATTTAACTCTGATTAGGGACTGAACGGGTGGGTTTGAAGAGGTGTGGATAGTTCTTCCTCATTTCATCTTCACGCTCCCATGTAAATTCAGGTCCTCGCTTGGAGTTCCATCTAACTTTAACCTTGGGTATGCGGCTCCGCCGGAGTTGTTTGACCAAACGATCCGTGATCTCCACAGGTTCTTCCACAAAGTTCAGTTTGTCGCTTATCCTTGCTTCTTTTAACGGTAGTTCCAGGGTTTTGTCTACCATGCTCTTCTTCAAGTTTGACACATGAAAGGTGTCGTGTATGTGACTCAATCCCGGGGGTAGTTTCAACTTATATGCTACTGGGCCAATTCTTGCCATTATCTCAAATGGTCCAATGTATCTTGGGCTTAGTTTTCCTCTTTTTCCGAATCTCACGGTTCCTTTCCATGGTGCTACTTTTAGCATCACTCTGTCGCCCACTTGGAACTCTAGAGGTTTCCGCCTCCTGTCGGCGTACTTCTTCTGTCGGTCTCTAGCTGCTCTCAGTCGTTCCTTTATCTTATAGATCTTATCGGTGGTTTCCAACACTAGGTCGGGTCCCATCACTTGGCTGTCACCAATCTCATTCCAACTCAAGGGTGATCGGCATTTCCTGCCATAAAGGGCCTCGTACGGAGCGGCTTTGATACTCGCGTGGTAACTGTTGTTATAGGCGAATTCCACCAAAGGAAGATGGTTATCCCAGTTTCCGCCAAAGTCCATCACGCAAGCTCTCAACATATCTTCCATCGTTTGAATAGTTCTTTCGCTCTGTCCGTCGGTCTGAGGGTGGTAAGCCGTGCTAAGATCTAAACGGGTTCCTAAAGCTTGCTGGAACGATTTCCAGAAACGAGAGGTGAAACAGCTATCACGGTCTAAGATGATCGACAGAGGCACTCCATGCCTTGTTACAATCTCGTCGACATAAAGTTGGGCCAGTTTCGTCATATCGTAGTCTTCTCTAATTGGCAAGAAGTGAGCTGATTTGGTTAATCTATCCACTATTACCCAAATAGCATCGTGACCTTTAAACGTTCTAGGCAGCTTGGTAACGAAATCCATCGTAACATTATCCCATTTCCATTCTGGAATTTCAGGTTGCTGCAACGTTCCCGATGGTTTTTGGTTCTCAGCTTTTACCATGGCACAAGTTAAACATTTCCCCACATAAACAGCGATTGATCTCTTAATTCCTGGCCACCAGAAAAGTGTCTTTAAATCCTGGTACATCTTATCACTTCCAGGATGAATTGAATACCTAGACTTGTGTGCTTCATCGAGGATTACTTCTCGAATTCCTCCGTGTTTTGGCACCCAAGTCCTTCCACCATATCTATATGTACCATCATCCCCTATCTCCAACTGCTTTTCCATTCCAGTCAATCCTTCTTCTTTCAATTTTTCTTCCTTTAATGCCTCGCCTTGAGCTTCCTTCAATTTTGCTATAAGGTTGGTATACACACTCATTCTTAAGGCTCGTACTCGAAGAGGTTTCTCTCTTTCCTTTCGACTTAACGCATCCGCCACAACATTGGCCTTACCAGGATGGTAGCGGATCTCGCACTCGTAATCGTTCAATAGCTCAACCCATCTTCTCTGACGCATGTTGAGCATCTTTTGGTCAAGGATATGCTGCAAGCTTCTATGGTCGGTGTAGATAATGCACTTTGTGCCATAAAGGTAATGCCTCCACATCTTAAGGGCAAACACCACGGCACCCAACTCCAGATCGTGCGTCGTGTAGTTCTTCTCATGATCATTCAGCAGTCTCGATGCGTAAGCAATCACCTTATTGCGTTGCATCAATACACATCCTAGTCCTTGACGCGAAGCGTCACAATAGACCACGAAGTCTTCTACTCCTTCTGGAAGAGCAAGTATAGGCGCACTGCATAATTTCTCTTTAAGCGTTTCAAACGCCTCATTCTGCTCTCGCTCCCACACAAAGGTTGTGTTTTTCTTGGTTAGTGCGGTCAAAGGTTGCACTATACGCGAGAAGTCCTTTATAAATCTTCGGTAATAGCCAGCCAGTCCTAAGAATTGCCTTATCTCCGTAGGAGTCTCAGGAATCTTCCAATTCTTTATGGCCTCAATCTTGGAAGGGTCAACTTGAATCCCATCCTTATTTACCACATGACCTAAGAATTGGATCTGGCGCATCCAGAATTCACATTTCGAGAACTTGGCATATAGTTGCTCATTCTTGAGCAATTCAAGGATTAGCCTGAGATGCTTCTCGTGCTCGTCTTTAGTTTGAGAATAGATCAGTATGTCGTCGATAAACACGATCACAAACTTGTCGAGGTAAGGGCGGCAAACGCGATTCATGAGGTCCATGAATGCTGCTGGAGCATTAGTCAGTCCAAAGGGCATGACCAAATACTCATAGTGTCCATACCTAGTTCGGAAGGCAGTTTTGGGTATATCTTCTTCTCTTATCTTCAGCTGGTGGTATCCTGACCTCAAGTCTATTTTGGAGAAGTAACTTGCTCCCTGCAATTGATCAAATAAGTCGTCTATTCTCGGGAGAGGGTAACGGTTCTTTATGGTCAGCTTATTCAACTCCCTGTAATCAATACACATTCGCAGCGTTCCGTCCTTCTTTTTCACGAATAGCACCGGGGCACCCCATGGAGAGACACTCGGACGTATAAATCCCTTGTCCATTAGTTCTTGAATTTGTACCATTAGCTCCTTCATCTCGGGTGGGGCGAGCCGGTACGGTGCCTTGGCTACTGGTGCAGCACCAGGCATCAAGTCTATCTGGAATTCCACCTGTCGATTCGGAGGAAGTCCTGGTAGTTCCTCCGGAAACACCTCTGGGTATTCCGAAACTACGGGAATCTCTTCGATTTTCTTCTCTTTTTGGGTTTTCATCACATAGACTATAAAAGCTGGACATCCCCTCTTCAAGCTCTTGGTAGCTTTCAAGTGAGATATCATAGGGTATAGAGTGTTACTCCTTTCTCCTTCTACCACTAACACTTCTTCGACGCTCAATGGTATCTTGAGCAGTCGCTCATCGCATACGATTTCAACTTTATGCTTCGCTAACCAGTCCATACCCACGACAACATCAAATCCTCCTAACTTAATGGGCATCAAGTCAATCTTAAACACATTCCCTTTTAGATTCAGGGGGCAATCCCTAATGATTTCGTTAGCTTCTAAAATATTACCGTCAGCTAATTCTACGGTAAATGTATCAGTCAAGGTGCACGCGTCTAAGTCAATCAATTGCCTAAAGGTACTAGAGATAAAACTAGCAGTCGCTCCAGTATCAAACAGTACAGTAGCGGGATGATTATTTACAAGGAACGTACCGTTGACAACGTCGGGTTCCTTACGAGCTCCTGCTGGGTCCATAACGAAAGCTTTTCCCTTAGGCTTATTGGGCTTGGCATCCTTGTCTCTACCCAGCTTAGGACACTTGTTCCTCATATGCCCTGGGTCTCCACACTCGTAGCATTGTTTCCCCGGTACATAAGTACAGTCTTTAATTAGATGGCCTGTTCTCTTGCACCTAAAACAGGGCATCGGGTTACATTCTCCTTGATGATGTAACTTGCACTTGCTGCAGAGTGGGCTTGTCCCCGTATACAATCTCCGGTTTTTGCTTCCTTGATCATCACGTCTCACTCCTTCAGAACTCCTTCTACTCGACCCACTGCTACTTCCAATCGCTCTTTTTGCTTCAAACCACTTCCTCTTGTCTCCAACAAACTTCTTCTTCTCATCAGCCCTTCCTTGATCGGTCCATCCAGCCCTAATAAGATCGTCAGTCAGACTGCTGGTAAGGTCGACAGCAGCTTGTAGGGTCACAGGCTGAGAGGCACGAACCATACCCCTAACTCTTGGGTGTAGTCCCCAGATGAACCGTGCTACACCTTTGGCTTCTGGCGTCACCAAATGTGGCACAAGTCGGGACAGGGCTAAGAAACGATTGATGTATTCGTGTAGTTGGGTCCCTTCATCTCCAAGCTTAAAAATCTGTCTCCAGCTTCTCGAGTTGATTGATGGGGCAATATTTGTTGGTCATTAACTCTCGGAATTCAGTCCAACCCATTCGATTAGCCACGTTTCTTCCACGGCTCTGGGTAATGGACTTCCACCATTCAAGAGCTGATCCCTTGAGAGATTGTGATGCAAATCTCACCATGTGCTCCATCTTGCACTCGCTGATGTCTAAGACGGCTTCCATTTCGTCGATCCACCTGTAAGTCTCTATAGCACCCTCGGTGCCATAGAAGTCCTTGGGCTTGCAGGCCATAAAGGTCTTGTAAGAGCACCCATTCCTTAACTCCTCAGCTTCATCATCGTGGCTCTCATCGTTTATCGGCCGTTCATTCCCAGTAGTGTTATCCCGGTCTGCATTTATCTGTGCAATGATAGTCGGAATGGCGTTGGCCAGTTGCTGAGCTACGAGGTTAGCAATCCTTTCGTCACTCTCTTGATTAGTATTCTCCCCGTGGGGAGTCCCTGGTGGAGTAGGTTGGGTTCCAGTAGGCCTTGCTCCCTCATGGCGGCCTCTGGTGGCTCCACGTCGACCAAAACGTGTTCCTCTGCGAGTCGGCATTCTGATAGTATCACAAATAGATTCGTTTAGCATCTCATAAATTTTGTTTCGGATAGCCTAGGCATCATTATCCTATCGCACCATGCCTCGGAAGAGGAATCATAGCATGCACATACATGTATTTACAACCCACTAAAGAACCTTAAATGTCCAATTCAAAACATGATATAATAGTTGGGCAACAATTTAGAAAAGGCACAGATAATCTCAAAGCACAACAAAACATATAGCAGTTTAATACAGACAGTTTAAAAATTTTTAGCATCTCAAAAGCAGTCAACATAGTATCATCCAAACGAGTAGAATCAGAGTCATGCTCTTACAATTTGGAAGGTGCCATCACCCCCATAATATAAAATAATAGTCTCAAACAAGAATTCAAATAGTTTCCTTCTACTGTCCACAGACAGATAAATCCCACTGAGTACTCCAGTCCTCACATCCACTTCCTCTTTAACCATCCAAACCACCCTGACCCTTCTTCCTCTGCTCCTGCTCCAGACGCTTCACTCCCTGTGTAGCCATCATCGCCTGAAATTGAGCCGACTGAGAAGTTCGAGTGGCGTGCTGAACAGTCAGCTCATGACGGCGAACAGTCCTCAAAATCTCATCTAGTGTCGCATCGGAGGGTCCTACATCACTCGCCCGGCGACTCGACTGGGAGTACCTATCACCAGCCAGTACAGTGGGGCCGTCATACATACTATGTCTCGGCGGCATCAGGCGCTCGTCGCGAGGGTCAAACAGTGGGGGTACCGATGTCGGAATCCTAACAGGCGGGGGAGGAGGAGGAGGCATCCTAAAGGATACGGAGGATCCTGGTCTAACGCTTTTGCGAGGTCGGGTGACAGTACGCGCACCCCTATTCCCAATAGGTGGGATGGGTGAGAGGGTCGGAGCAGCTACTTGAGGAGAGTGGGATCGCGTTCGGCTTCGGGAAGGTGATGTGGAGGAAGAGTCCTCGGAAGCCTCAGTGTCTTCGGACGTGACGGATATCCACCCTGGATGTCCGCATCTCCGGAGGTACGCCTCATACTCCGTCTGTGGTTTCTCTCTCCTTAGGTGTCCGGTAGGAGCGGTCTCAGCGTCGGGGTGAACAGCGCCTTTCCTTTATCAGCCATTGACGTTATCCTGTAAGAAATACATCATGAGTAATTTGGTTTCTCATAGCTCATGATTTACATAATAGTACTAATAGTAGTGATGGCAATAGTATCTGTTATTCCAACATATAGCTGTGTGTTTTGCCCAGATCAATAGTTTCTTCAAGTAGTATCGGATAACATAGTTCATCATAAAAATCATTTAAATCCCCTTTTAAAATTAGTTTCAAATCATCAATATAAACCAGAAAAAGTCCAACCATAACCTAAAGATCAGTGATGGAAATTACGCGTCCGGTAAATTCATGATTACGTTGATCAAGTGTAATCATCAATTTACCCAACCCGATCATTCCAACACTTCCCACAAGGACAGTCCTAGGGTATCAGGGTTGTAGCCTAGGGTCTACTAAGGCATTCCCGACTTCTCTACAACCTTTGGCTCTGATACCAATCTGTCACACCCCGGGCCCAGATAGGGTGGGACGTCACAGACTAGCAACAACATATGGCAGCGGAAACAAACCATTATAAGAGCTCAAAGGAGAGAATATCACATGGCATTAAAGTTTTAAAGAGTAACGGGGCTAGATACACATCAAGACCCCAATTAAGTTTTACAATCAACCATAAAAAAATAAAAGTTTACTTGTTCAACACACAAATATAAATTGTTCAAATGTTTCATCAAGGAATAAGCCAATGCCATGTCACGGGGTAAGTCTAGGTCTTCAAACAGCTAGGATCTCTTCAAACATTACCTGAAACATGCTCAAAAGAAATTGTGTCAACTATAAAGTTGGTGAATTCAAGTGCTTAAAGTTCAAAAACAAAAGGACTTAATAAATCCTTCTTTGATTAAAAAAAATAATCATTTTTTATCATCGTGGGAGAAATAAAATCATAATCAACCCTGCACTCAGTCCCCGTTAGCCTCTTCTAAAGTTGTGTTTTACCGGATATTCCCGAAGGAAAAAACTGAGCCCCATACCAGTGAACCCTACCTGCCCGGATGGTTCACCATAGAATCTTAACAAACTGTTACATGCCACAACGATCCCTCAGGATCTCAGTGGGGTAACCTCCCTGGAACGGAAACCACTGTGTGTGGGGATTCCCAAATAGATTCTATCCATATAAATCAAGCGGTTCACGAAAGAATTAATGATCATGATATAAGAATTAGCAGGTACCCACAATCCACATAGTATCATCAAATAAAGCCTCATAGTTCATAAAAGTAGAGCATGTTCCATCCCAAAACAGTAGTAAAAAGGGGATCACTAGAACTCCCTTAGGTATCAAGCAAAAGAAATTCTTCGCGTGCCGGGAATGTCTCAAGTCTAGCACCCTAACATAAGTATATTAAGTGATTAGCTACTGCTCTAAACCTATTTAAGGAGCAACAATAGTGCCCAAGACTTAAATGGACGGGTTCGGCTTTGATTCAGTTAGGGTTTGTATAAAAGGTTCCTTTTATGGAAAGTCATGGTTTTTCATGAAATCAAAGGTTTCTACATTACTAAACCAAGAATATATAGTAATTATGCCATTTAAGGGGGCAAATGAACTTATGGGAGTCGGTTATGAAGTTTTGCAAAATTTACAGTTTTGCCCCTGAAGTTTCAAAATTGACATTTTCTACCCTTAAGATTAGTTTCTTGCATTAAGTGACCTCTATACTTAAAAATCAGGTTCAAGACATTAATTTAACTTAGTTTTAAGAGTTTATAACCAAAAATTCAGTTTATGGACTCGGTTTGTAAATTACGCGTTTAACGTTGCCGGTTACGGTAAAAACCGAACGGTTTAAAAATGGTTATCTATGAGTTTTCGCCTTTTTGAGTCTAAAGCCAGTAGATAAATTTTAAAGTCATTTTAATAAGTTTCCAACCTTTTAAATCACAAAATTTGCCCCTAGTAGTTGAAAGACCCGTTTTTACGTTTAAACCGTTTAAAATGCGTTTTTAGTCGGGTTTGACCATTTTAAAAGCTTGTTTGACCAACCATTTTTCTTTTGAGGTTATTTTATCTTTTAACCTACTGGAAAATCATGATTTTTATAATTTGTAACATTTAACCCATTTATCATATATTTTCCTAAAAAACGCCTCCCGGTTTACACCCGGTTTCACTTAAAATCCATTTAAAATACCATTTGACCACTAAAAATTCTCATTAGCTCCAGAACACTTTATTAATCCTTAATGAACCTGGAATTCTTTTTAAAAATTTTATAGTTCAAGATTTCTTGTTTTAAGTCATTTTAACACGTTTTCGGGTCCCGAAAGTGACCAAAATGGGTCTAAACACATTATGTCTTTTGTTCCAGAGGTCAAACCATGTTATTAAACTTAATATGCACTAAAACGTACTGAAATAACAGTCCAAACACGTTGCCTAAAGGTTCTACACATACAAGGTTTCAAGAGGTGAAAATATGCCATAACCGACCATTACACATGTGTGATTCATGGTAACTTAAGTTTAATCATTGCCAAAACTTCATCTTACTTAAAAATCAGATTATTGAGGTGTCTTAAAAGTCATTTTGAGCAGGTTACACATTTTGTTTTGAAGGGTTACAAGATACACAAGTTTGATAGTGCCAAAAACACCAAAATAGGGTTTTCAAGGGGTAAATCGGGTTCTACCCCTTAGATTGACCATTATATCATGTGATATACCTTCAAGAACGTTGGGAAATCTTCAAGAACAAGGTGAGGGTGAGAGGTTCTGTTACAACAAGAAAAAGTAAGGTTTTTAGGTGAACAATGAAGTTAAACTTGAGAAATGACCAAAACCGAACATAGTGAGCTTACACTTGATGTATCTCACGGTTTAGAAGGTGTGGATGATCGTGAATGGATGAAATCTCCTTGGATGAGGCTGGATAATCTCGAACAAAAGCTGGAACCTCAAGTATTGCACGTTCCAAGCCTCAAAACATCACCAAAATTCACCTTTCTTGCGGTATGCTGCTGGCCGATGGTTGTTGTTGTTGTTGTTCATGATTTTGGAGCTTGAAAGGAGAGGATTAGGGAGTGTTTGATAGAGAGAATGTGTGTTCAGCTGGTGAATTCGAAAATGAGAGAGAGAAGAGGAGTGTCTTGCAATTGCATGTAAAGTGTATGGGTGATAGGAAGGTGGTGTGTAGTGGAGGACAAAGGGGGTGATTGGTGGCAAGGGGGGCGGCCGATTCTTGTCATCTTGTGAGGGGTTTGTTTAATTTTTATTGTAGAATAAATGATATTATGGGGTATTAGTTTGAAATGTAGTGTAGTATTTAAAATTGTTAGTTAGTGTTTGTCTTATGCATGGTAATGCATGCTAGAACCGAAAATTCCAAGTGTGTGGGTGTGTACACATATTTTTAATTGATTCAATTGATATTCTTAATTCTAGCTAGGGTGACTAATTGACATTCCCGGACACTAATTTCTAAAAATGGTAGAAACCTAAATTGATTGGTTAAAAATCAAAAATAAAAATCACATGAAATCATAATTCACATCAAATAGCAAGAATTGATTCCAATTTCATAGCAGGGTGTATAGTTCAATTATTAGCACTCATAGCATGGATAATGATGCAAGTAATCTAGGGTTAGGGTAAACATGTAACACCGGAAATTTCTTTGTAGCCGACGAGAGAAGAAAAAGAAATAAAGTCCAAAGTCGAGGGACCAAACCCGCCAACGAGAGAAACTTGATGCACGGGAGTATAAAAGGGGGAAAACACTCCCATTCTCCCCATTTTCAGCCAAGGGAGGAGAAGAGAGAAAGAAGAGAAAAGAGAAGAAGTGTTGGCCCGGGTTGGTTCGAGTGGCCGAAATCGACGAGGAGCGAGTCAAATCGAAGCTCTATTCGACGGGATCGTTAAGGTGAGTTCTAGGACCCCTCTTTTACACGTTTTCAACTGATTTTGGGGCTGGAACACGTCCAAAAACCTATTTTCGAGTTTTTGGGTGAAAACCGTTTTGATGCATGTATGTATGTGTATGATGCGTTTAAGGCTTGATTTCTTGCTTGGTTATGCTTGTATGTGGTCATGGTATGTTTCCCTAACCATTAGAAGGGTTGATTTGAGCTTAAAAGAGGTTTGGAAGGGGTTGGAGATCGAAAACCCGCGGCTGCAGTCGAGCAAACTGCACTCTGCACCAGCTAGGGCTAGGCGACCGACTGGAGGGCGACTGGAGGCCATTCGGCCGATTGAAGTGCGACTGAGGTCCATACGCACGTTTGCTATGCGACTGAGGTCCATACGTATGAAGTCATGCGATTGGAGTTCATGTGCTTGGGAGTCATGCGATTGAGAGATGGTGCGACTGAGGTTCATTCGCACGGAGGTTATGCGACTGAAGTCCATGCGCCTGGAGGCCATGCGACTGAGGTTCATTCGCATGAAGAGTATGCGACTGAAGCCCATACGCCTGAAGTCATGCGACTGAAGGCCATACGCATGAAAGCTATGCGACTGGGAGTCCATTCGCATAGGGGTCCATTCGCCCATAGTCCATTCGCCTAAGGTCCATTCGCATAGAGGCCCATTCGCCTAAGTGTTCAGTGATGATGGCGGGATGAACTCCTCGACGATGTGATGGGCATGGACGGTATAGGGTGACGCAGGATGATGAGATTATGATGATAATGTTGATGGAGATGATGGTAATATGCATGGTGTATGTGTTATGTTAGGCACGGCGGTGCGTGTGATGCGTAGTATGTATGATGTGCGTGATGTGATTTATGATTGATGCGTATGTGTGATGATGTTGTATGTTTATGTTTATGTTTATGTTCCTTGCTTGGTATGTTTATCTTTCTTTGGCTTTGCGTTGAACGTTAATGAATGTAAAGAAAGTATTATGTAACGTAAAGTGAAAGATAATGAAAAGAGGAACGTAATGAATGAATGCATGCATTAATGAATGAATGAATGAATGACTTAATGAATGAACGAACGAAAGGCTTGCAAGCATATGTATGAGGTGAGCGACTCTGTGTCGCAAAAGACTCGGAAGAGGTTCTTGTTGCGTACTCCGGTACTGTGCCAGTCTTCGGACATGAGTCGGGGGTTTGTGAGCAGGCCCCGGTACAATATCAGTCTTCGGACATGAGTCGGGAGTATTGCATATGATGAAAGTAACGGATGATGAGATCCGTGTTGCGTATCCCGGTACTGTGTCAGTCTTCGGACATGAGTCGGGGGTTTGTTTATCAGGCCCCGGCACAGTATCAGTCTTCGGACATGAGTCGGGGATAGTGCATGAGACGAGATGATGAGGTGAGCGACTTTGTGTTGCAACAGACTCGGATGGAGTTCAATCCCTGTGATTGACTCATATGGGATCTTTGTCGCGTATCCCGGTGTTGTGTCAGTCTTCGGACATGAGTCGGGGGCTTGTGAGCGGGGTCCCGGCACAACATCAGCTTTCGAGCATGAGTCGGGGATATTGCATGAGACAAGATTCGAGTAATGAAGAGTAATGAGCAATTAATGAATGAAAGAATGAATGTATGAAATGAACGTTAATGAATGATCCTAATAACGTATGAAATGGGATCCTTGTCATTCGACCTCAGCAATCGTGGCTGTGTGCCATGAAGAGGGTAAAGTCTGACAGGATCTAGAATGAAGTGAAGAAGAATGAGAATGATGAATCATGAATGTAATGAACGTAATGATGAAGATAATAATGATATTATCTGTATGTACGTATGATGTGTGAACGCATGTATGTAACGAATGTTTTTGTAAAGAAAGTAAAGAACGGTTTTACGAAAGAAAAGTAAGTTTTATTATAAAACTAGAACTCACTCAGCAACGCTGACTTTGATGTGTTTCCAGTTGGCAGGTATGTTGCTGAGGATGGCACGGGGCGGCTACTCAGCGTATTTTGGATGGCATCTTTATATTTAATGCTTTTGTAATAAATGTAACCTGATATTGTTAAAGGAACGATTGTACTAATGTGCAAAAGTATTTTGATGGAAATGAAATTATGTTTTAATGTTTCCGCTGCAACTATTTATGAAAGGAAAAATGTAAATATATGTTTGAGTGCGATGAATGTCCAACTGTAGGCGTCCCGGGAACGGGACCTTACAAGTTGGTATCAGAGCCAAAGTTTAAGTGAATTGGATAAATATTTTCAAAAACCTAATCTTAAACTGAGAATGGGACGGAAAGGGAATGGGATGCCAATCTGAGTAGCTGCGTGCCATCAGGTATGTTTTTGTAAAGTTAACCGGTTTTACGTACGCATGTTTTATGGTTTATGTGTTGCTGGTAGATTTAGATACTGATGTAGTCAGGATAGGTAATGCTCGGAGTATGAAGAGTAAAGTAAGTGGCTAATCACAACTGGCCACTGTAATTAGGGACTTACTATACTTGACATAAACTGAGTTGTTCCTTGAATGACCGTGTTAGTGTTTGAATCTTTCAGTGTGTTTAGAGAATGGCTGGTGGAAGATCTTCGAAAGCTTCTCGTGGTGGAGGTGACGGTGGACGTGGTGCTGAACCACGGGTCACAAGAGGAAGGGCAAGGGCCGAAAGGGTAGTTCACGAAGAACCTGTGACCCCTCATCCTGAGGGCGGTGACGAGAATGCTAATCAGAGGGCCTCGATGAGAGAGGCGGTCGTGGAGGAAGTGCATCAGGTCTTGCAGACGATCCTACCGTCTGTGGTGACCGAAGTTATAAAGGCTGTTAGAGAGAGGAGAGAAGGGAAAGGGGTAGACCTTCGGGCGAAAGGAGACGACCCGAGACTGAAAGGGTTCTCTCCGATGACGAAGAGGAAGAAGAAGAGGAAGAGCCTGCGCCGGAGGCGGCACGAGGCTGTAACTATGGGGCGTTTCAGCGATGCAACCCCCTACTTTTGATGGTAATGGCACTGCTGCTGCTGCTCACCGGTGGGTGAGGGAGATGGAAGCTGTTTTAAATATCAGCGAGTGCTGGGGAGGATCAGAAAGTAAAGTTTGCTACCCACACTTTCGTGGACTCAGCTTTGTGCTGGTGGGACAACATAGTTCAAGTTGAGGGAAGCAGGGCTATCGGAAGGATGAAATGGTCAGAGTTGAAGAGGCTGGTGATTGAGGAGTTCTGTCCTCACCGAGAGATGGATAAAGTTGAAAGAGAGTTCCTGATGCTAGAAGCGGGAACAATGACGCATCAACAATACACCACAAAGTTCAACGAGATGGCACGTCTGGTGCCGGATCAGGTGACACCTCTTTCGCGAAAGATCAAGAGGTATATTCAGGGCTTGCCGACGGACATCCGCAGGCACATGATCGCTGCTCGACCGAGCACGTTTAGGTCAGCAGTTGACCTGGCGGGAAGGTTGTACGACGAGCGGGTGATGACGATGATAGACGAAGGGGGGGAGAGAGCCTATGTTAAGAAGGGGAAGGGAAGGCGAGACAGTGATGATGGATTTTTGTATGAAGGCGCGACGCCGAGGGACGATGATCGGAAGCGAATAGAAAGAAAAGGTGAAGTATGCAGAAAGTGTGGTAGAGACCATGAAGGGGAATGCAAGTGGGGATTGAACGTCTGTTTCCAGTGTGGGAAGGAAGGCCACAGGGCGAGGGATTGCCGCACGGCTAAGTGCTACGACTGCGGCGAGACTGGACACATGAGCAGGGATTGTAAGAAGCCGAGGGCAGGAGGCTCCGGTGCGAGGAAAGGGAACAGAGGGTGAAAGTTAGAGCTTTTGCCATGACCAAGAGGAGGCTAGAGCGGACTTCGACTCGACGTCAGGTACGTTTCTGGACTTAAAATTTGTGCATTTATGATTCGAATGCCATGCTAGTAGTAGTTTCCTTCCTACTGCTTTATGTAGAATGTGGCATGTTAGGAGAAGGAACATCGATGAGTCCTTCGATGTAGAGATTGCTGTTAATGAATCCGCTAGGTTACCTAGATGCCCTAGAGGATTGTGGGATAGAATTGAGGAAACGTTTGTTCTTGCTAGACCGTTCAGGGCAGACTTGAGTGGATAGGCGTACATCATGAGGTGAAGGAGTTAGCAATCCATGAGGTGTAGACGTATCGTCTATTTGGCCGATGTAAGATGTGTGGATATACCAATATCTCAGCCGACAGATATATCGGATCGCGAGAAGGGATTATTGGTGGCCAGGAACAAAGCGCGACATGATGGAGTAAGTGAGTAGATGCCTTACTTGTCTACAAGTGAAGGCCGAACACCAAACGATGTTTGGGAAATATTGAGGCGATTGAGGCTACGAATGAGAAGCCCGGAAGGATCACAGTTTTGAGGGAAGTAGTCAGATATAAACCAGAAGTCGTATGTGATAAACGATGTAGAGCGATTGAACTCCAGGTGAGAGACTGGAAAAGGGATGAGACAGAATTTCCAAGCAATGGTTCAAGGAACAACAGGTTTCGGGGACGAAACCCATTTAAGGGGGGTGGACTTGTAACACCCGGAAATTTCCTTTGTAGCCGACGAGAGAAGAAAAAGAAATAAAGTCCAAAGTCGAGGGACCAAACCCGCCAACGAGAGAAACTTTGATGCACGGGAGTATAAAAGGGGGAAAACACTCCCATTCTCCCCATTTTTCAGCCAAGGGAGGAGAAGAGAGAAAGAAGAGAAAAGAGAAGAAGTGTTGGCCCGGGTTGGTTCGAGTGGCCGAAATCGACGAGGAGCGAGTCAAATCGAAGCTCTATTCGACGGGATCGTTAAGGTGAGTTCTAGGACCCCTCTTTTACACGTTTTCAACTGATTTTGGGGCTGGAACACGTCCAAAAACCTATTTTCGAGTTTTTGGGTGAAAACCCGTTTTGATGCATGTATGTATGTGTATGATGCGTTAAGGCTTGATTTCTTGCTTGGTTATGCTTGTATGTGGTCATGGTATGTTTCCCTAACCATTAGAAGGGTTGATTTGAGCTTAAAAGAGGTTTGGAAGGGGTTGGAGATCGAAAACCCGCGGCTGCAGTCGAGCAAACTGCACTCTGCACCAGCTAGGGCTAGGCGACCGACTGGAGGGCGACTGGAGGCCATTCGGCCGATTGAAGTGCGACTGAGGTCCATACGCACGTTTGCTATGCGACTGAGGTCCATACGTATGAAGGTCATGCGATTGGAGTTCATGTGCTTGGGAGTCATGCGATTGAGAGATGGTGCGACTGAGGTTCATTCGCACGGAGGTTATGCGACTGAAGTCCATGCGCTTGGAGGCCATGCGACTGAGGTTCATTCGCATGAAGAGTATGCGACTGAAGCCCATACGCCTGAAGTCATGCGACTGAAGGCCATACGCATGAAAGCTATGCGACTGGGAGTCCATTCGCATAGGGGTCCATTCACCCATAGTCCATTCGCCTAAGGTCCATTCGCATGGAGGCCCATTCGCCTAAGTGTTCAGTGATGATGGCCGGGATGAAACTCCTCGACGATGTGATGGGCATGGACGGTATAGGGTGACGCAGGATGATGAGATTATGATGATAATGTTGATGGAGATGATGGTAATACGCATGGTGTTATGTGTTATGTTAGGCACGGCGGTGCGTGTGATGCGTAGTATGTATGATGTGCGTGATGTGATTTATGATTGATGCGTATGTGTGATGATGTTGTATGTTTATGTTTATGTTTATGTTCCTTGCTTGGTATGTTTATCTTTCTTTGGCTTTGCGTTGAACGTTAATGAATGTAAAGAAAGTATTATGTAACGTAAAGTGAAAGATAATGAAAAGAGGAACGTAATGAATGAATGCATGCATTAATGAATGAATGAATGAATGACTTAATGAATGAACGAACGAAAGGCTTGCAAGCATATGTATGAGGTGAGCGACTCTGTGTCGCAAAAGACTCGGAAGAGGTTCTTGTTGCGTACTCCGGTACTGTGCCAGTCTTCGGACATGAGTCGGGAGTATTGCATATGATGAAAGTAACGGATGATGAGATCCGTGTTGCGTATCCCGGTACTGTGTCAGTCTTCGGACATGAGTCGGGGGTTTGTTTATCAGGCCCCGGCACAGTATCAGTCTTCGGACATGAGTCGGGGATAGTGCATGAGACGAGATGATGAGGTGAGCGACTTTGTGTTGCAACAGACTCGGATGGAGTTCAATCCCTGTGATTGACTCATATGGGATCTTTGTCGCGTATCCCGGTGTTGTGTCAGTCTTCGGACATGAGTCGGGGGCTTGTGAGCGGGTCCCGGCACAACATCAGCTTTCGAGCATGAGTCGGGGATATTGCATGAGACAAGATTCGAGTAATGAAGAGTAATGAGCAATTAATGAATGAAAGAATGAATGTATGAAATGAACGTTAATGAATGATCCTAATAATGTATGAAATGGGATCCTTGTCATTCGACCTCAGCAATCGTGGCTGTGTGCCATGAAGAGGGTAAAGTCTGACAGGATCTAGAATGAAGTGAAAGATAATGAGGAATGATGAATCATGAATGTAATGAACGTAATGATGAAGATAATAATGATATTATCTGTATGTACGTATGATGTGTGAACGCATGTATGTAACGAATGTTTTGTAAAGAAAGTAAAGAACGGTTTTACGAAAGAAAAGTAAGTTTTATTATAAAACTAGAACTCACTCAGCAACGCTGACTTTGATGTGTTTCCAGTTGGCAGGTATGTTGCTGAGGATGGCACGGGGCGGCTACTCAGCGTATTTTGGATGGCATCTTTATATTTAATGCTTTTGTAATAAATGTAACCTGATATTGTTAAAGGAACGATTGTACTAATGTGCAAAAGTATTTTGATGGAAATGAAATTATGTTTTTAATGTTTCCGCTGCAACTATTTATGAAAGGAAAAATGTAAATATATGTTTTGAGTGCGATGAATGTCCAACTGTAGGCGTCCCGGGAACGGGACCTTACAAACAACCTGGAGGTCGGTTGTCACAATATCTTTGAAGATGATGATGTTTTGAGCAGCAATCCTTCAAGGTAGAAGACCTCAAGTAGTAATACCCACAAGCTTCTTCCAAACACCTTGCTTTGTTAGGGAGCTTTACACTAAAACAATCTTCCAAAGCTACTATCTAAATCCGAAATTCAGCCCCAAATTTCAGCCACAAATCCGAATTTTTCAAGAAGTTTTTGAGTATTCTTGCTTGAGTGAAAGGAAGAGAGAAGAAGTGTAAATGATGGAAGAGTGTGTAAGTAATCAAGTCTTGCATGAAACAAGACATAATATGGTGTTCCCAATGCCCCTTTGGGCGGCCGAATTTTCTTTCAAAAATGGTTTCCCACCATTAGATATTTTGTTAAAATTAAACACTCTTCCATGCATTTAGTTTATAAAATTAAAACATAGTCTAATTTTATAACATGACACACTTTTATTTGACATTATTTAACCAACTTAAATAATGAAACAAATAAATATCTCATGAACAAATTATCCATATAATGTTGTTCCATCACAAAAGCAATATTTAGAAAACCAATTTTCTAAATAGGTGTCAATATTTTTGTATGATCTTATCAACAAATAATTATTTATTGGTGTTTGTATAGCTTGTTATTGGGTATGACCCGACTTGGATCATAACGTACTAACCACATCAATCTTGTATGTGTCTTGGGCATATAAGAACCAACACTCTCCCACTTGCACAAGATTCATAAAAGATTGATGCAAGCAGTAAATACCGCCTAACAACGGTTTACTACCCTTAATACGTATGACTAAGTGCCATTCAATAACATCATCTCCTTCAAGTACCACACTTGAAATGTTTTAGGTGAATCAATCATCTATCCCTTTGTCGCAGATGTCATGTTAAATCCTAGAGACACAGAGTGATCATTCTCCATTGATTTAACTTTATCAGGCCTTAGACATCTTACTCTCAACGAATAAGAGGGACAAATCCCATCTTGACTACATACGTCTCTCACAATTACCTTATATCATACCTGAACTCAGACTTATGTACTGCCATATTTCAGAACAGCGAAGAACTGAGTCAAAGTATAATATTTGGTAAATATCAAGACCCAATAGGTATCTTAGGTCAGAGGATACCAAATGATGTTCGCCTTTACTCAAAATTACTTATGATCAATCAGGAAGATTCCATGTAGTAATATTTGAGATGCAGGTCAGTCCAATATTTGCATCCCACAAATATCTATGAACCTTGGCAGCAACCTTTTGCTCTATATTCATCCATATGAATATCTACCAATCCAAATTCATAATAATCTTACCCTCATACTTGTTCCCACAAGTCTGAACGACCACGGACATTTAGAGTAAACAACTTACTCATGGATTAAACATGCTAAATTGAAATATTAATTGAAACATTATAACCAAATAATATTATTCAAATAATAAAAAGTTCCACATATCCAAATACAAAATTACAGATCAAATCCAATCACTAGAATATCGAAGTCCCATGGCACAAGTATGACCTTCATGCTTTGCCTTTTCAAGGAGCTTCTTGAGAGGATCCGCAATGTTTTGATCCGTGTGAACTTTGCGAATACGTATCTTTCCCTTTTCAACTTCATCTCGTATGTAGTTAAATCTCCACTCAATGTGCCTAGTCTTTTGATGAGCACGAGTTTCCTTGATTTAGGCAATCGCACCCTCGTTATCACAAAAGATCTCTAGGGGGTCCTGAATGGAAGGGACAACCCCTAGATCGGCAATGAATTTCTTCAACCATGCAGCTTCTTGAGCTACCAATGAGGCGGCGACGTATTCTGATTCTGTAGTTGATAGAGCCACCACATCCTGTTTGGAGCTCTTCCAAGAGACCGCTCCTCCATTTAGAATGAAAATATATCCCGATTGTGACCGTGAATCATCACGATCGGTTTGGAAACTCGCATCCGTGTAACCTTTTACAACGAGTTCCTCATCACCAGATCCATAGATTAGGAACATATCTTTTGTCCTCCTTAGGTACTTAAGTATGTTTAACAACCATCCAATGACTGTTTCCAGGATTTTACTGGTATCGGCTTGTCATGCTTAAGGCGCATGACACGTCCGGCCGAGTGCATATCATTGCATACATGATGGATCCAATAGCAGATGCGTATGGGATTGCCTTCATTTTATCTTGCTCATCCTTTGAGCTAGGACATTGAGCCGTACTCAATATCGTTCCTCTTTGAATAGGTACCGTACCATTCTTAGAGTTCTCCATCTTGAACCTTTTCAAGATCTTATCAATGTATGCACTTTGATTCAAACCAATCAACCGCCTTGATCTATCCCTATAGATCTTTATTCCCAGAATATAGGCGACTTCACCAAGATCCTTATTGGAGAAACAGCTTCCAAGCCAGGCTTTTACACCCTCAATGGTTGGAATGTCATTTCCAAATAGTAGGATGTCATCGACATATAATACTAGGAAAATGATGATGCTCCCACTAGCTTTCTTATATACACATGCTTCATCAACATTTTTGATGAACCCAAATTTGGTTATTTCTTCATCAAAACGGTGATTCCAGCTTCTCGATGCTTGTTTCAATCCATAGATTGATTTCTTTAACTTGCATACTTTATTAGGATGTTGTGGATCGACAAAACCTTCAGGCTGAACCATATAAACATCTTCCTCAGATATCCATTTAGGAAAGCGGTTTTGACATCCATTTGCCAAATCTCATAATCATAATGAGCAGCTATGGCAAACAATATCCTTATAGACTTTAGCATCGCAACAGGTGAGAAGATTTCATCATAATCAACCCCTTGAGTTTGAGTAAAACCCTTTGCTACAAGTCTAGCCTTATAAGTATCCAAGTTTCCATGCATATCGGTTTTCTTCTTGAAAACCCATTTACTTCCAACTACTTTGGAGTTAAGAGGCGGTACAACCAAGTCCCATACTTGATTGTCATGCATGGATTGCATCTCAACGCTCATGGCCTCGAGCCATTTGTCACAATCCGAATTGGACACTGCATCATGGTATGTGGTTGGTTCATCTGAATCTACCACATAGCATCCATCCATGAAAAATCCGTATCTTTCAGGTGGATTACTAGTTCTACCACTTCTGCGAACGTTTTGTGTGTATTGATCAACCACTTGATCATCTTCAACATCCTCATGTTGGGTGCTAGTTTCAACCAAACGTGCATTGGGTTGTGGTTCTTGATCCTCCTCAAGATCCACTGTTCTACTGCTAGTTCCTTCCATAAGGAACTTTGCTTCTAAGAACTCACCCTTTCTGGCAACAAACACCTTTTGTTCCAGTGGATCATAGAAATAATATCCCATAGAATCTCTAGGATATCCAATAAAGATACACTTGGTGGATCGGACTTCCAATTTGTTTGGGGTGGGAGTCTTAACATAAGCCTCACAACCCCAGACCCTTAAGTATGATAGGGATGGAACTCTTCCATGCCATATCTCAAAAGGTGTCCTTTCCACCTTTTTGGTTGCGGCCATATTTAGAATACGGGCCGCGGAGAGCAAAACGAAACCCCAAAATGATAGAGGCAATGTGCTTCTTGCCATCATAGATCGGACCATATCTAATAAGTTTCGATTCCTCCTCTCAGACAAACCATTATGTTGTGGTGTTCCAGGTGGAGTGAGTTGTGAGACAATCCCACAATTCCTAAGATGATCTTGAAAAGCATCACTTAGGTATTCACCTCCTCTATCAGTGCGGAGAACTTTAATCGACTTGTTGAGTTGATTTTGCACTTCATTTTGAAAGATCTTGAACATTTCAAAATCATCTTTGTGTCTTAATAGGTACACATACCCATAGCGACTATAATCGTCGGTAAAGGTAATGAAGTATCTTTCACCATTCCTAGTCATTTGCTTAAAAGGACCACATACATCCGAATGTATGATTCCTAATAAATATTTTGCCCTTTCGGCTTTGCCACTAAAAGGTGCCTTAGTCATTTTACCTTGTAAACAAGACTCACACACATCAAATGAATCATATTCACTTGTTTTTAAAAGACCGTTCTTTTGTAGTGTTTGAATTCTTTTCTTGTTTATATGACCAAGACGACAATGCCAAAGATAGGTATCACTCAAATCCAACTTGAGTTTCTTGGTGCTAGTTTGCTACAATGAACTATTTAAAGTATTTTCATGAACCAATTCATAAATACCATTAATGGGAATAGCTTTAAAGTAGAACATGTCATTCAAAGCAACATGTATTTCATTTCCAATAAATGATAATACATATCCAAATTGTTTTAATACGGCTACAAAGATAATGTTCCTAGTCAAACTAGGAGCATACAAAACATTATACAAAATTACTTCCAAACCATTTGGAAGTTTCAAGATGTAGTCACCACGGGCTTTAACCATTTATTGCCTTTTAATGATTAAGAACCATTTTTATATAAGGTTTGTTAAGATCATTTTATAAAGATTGTTTATCATATCCAAATACCACACAATCATTCACAAAATCACAATCAAACAAGCATAATATAAACAACCACATGTGCATAACCATAGCTACTATTGTGACTACACTTGTTTGCCATCACAAGTGTGGTCATTTGGTCTTTGCTAAGGGTTACCAAAAAACACAAAATAGATATTACAATGGATCTCCCACTTGATGTCGCATCCGTATGCTTCAAGTCCACTTTGTGTCTACCTTTTGTGCTTCCTTCCCGAGCATCTTCTTTTACAAAATATATATCCTAATACATATTTTCTAGTAAAAGAAAAATACTCCTAATCTATTATTACATCCCAATGAATAAATAGATAAATTACAAGCACAAAACTTTACAACCCAATTGAATGAATATAACCAAATAAATATATTCTTTCAAACCAAACAACACAAGGTCAAGCTAGGTTATGCACTATCAAATGAACAATTACAAGCATCATACAATAAACAAAATAAACCCCATCAAACCCCAAATTTTCAGCCAACATAAACTGAAAATTAGGGTTTGTTTGTCCAAACAAACAACAACCAAACATATCAACCAATTGACATTCCTATCTTCAAAGTTTAATCATAAGCATGAAGATATAACTTTGAAAGACATGGGGTTTATTGAATCAACCAAAACAGCCTCTAATGAGTTGATAAACATCCTTGAAAACCGATTTTTAAAGGACAAGAACAAGCAAGCTATCCACATAACCAGCTCTTGATGCCATTGAAGGGTTTGTTAGAAGATAAAATCAAAGTTTAACCTCTTAAACTTTCTGAAAAACGCAGCGGATATATATTTTGAAACATGATTATAAAACTGAAAAATCATGTTCTTTAGGTGACAAATATATGTATAAAACAAACCCATATTACAAAGGATCATATTATGTGAATAAGCAAGCTATGAAAACATAAAACGAGCATTATGGACAGCCATATAGAGGCTGCCATAAACTACCTTTCAGCAGCTCAAAAGGATCGATGTCTTTGAAGATGATGATGTTTTGAGCAGCAATCCTTCAAGGGAGAAGACCTCAAGTTGTAATACCCACAAGCTTCTTCCAAACACCTGGCTTTGTTAGGGAGCTTTACACCAAAACAATCTTCCAAAGCTACTATCTAAATCCGAAATTCAGCCCCAAATATCAGCCACAAATCCGAATTTTTCAAGAAGTTTTTGAATGTTCTTGCTTGAGTGAAAGGAAGAGAGAAGAAGTGCAAATGATGGAAGAGTGTGTAAGTAATCAAGTCTTGCATGAAACAAGACATAATATGGTGTTCCTAAGGCCCCTTTGGGCGGCCGAATTTTCTTTCAAAAATGGTTTCCCACCATTAGATATTTTGTTAAAATTAAACACTCTTCCATGCATTTAGGTTATAAAATTAAAACATAGTCTAATTTTATAACATGACACACTGTATTTGACATTATTTAACCAACTTAAATAATAAAACAAATAAATATCTCATGAACAAATTATCCATATAATGTTGTTCCATCACAAAAGCAATATTTAGAAAACCAATTTTCTAAATAGGTGTCAATATTTTTGTATGATCTTATCAACAAATAATTATTTATTGGTGTTTGTATAGCTTGTTATTGGGTATGACCCGACTTGGATCATAACGTACTAACCACATCAATCTTGTATGTGTCTTGGGCATATAAGAACCAACAGTTTAATTGATTGTTTATTTCATTAGATCTATCAGTTTTCTGATTAGATTTATTCATTTTGAGTAAAACTATTTTGGTGTAAATTAATTTTTAAAAATAAAACCGGTGATTCGTCTTTCAGCGAGTACTGTTACATTGCTTAGTTAACATTGATCTATATTCACATCAATTGAAATATAGATCTGTGTTATTGATTGATATTCATCAATTGTTCAAATCGATTGAACAAATATATTAACAAAAACCTTGATTTGATATTAATAATCACTAAAAGGATTGACTGATTTGTGACCTTTATTACTTAATTATTGAATAATTAAGTACTTATCATTAATTAGTTCATTACCCAAAAGAAACTCTGTTTTAGTTGAACTCTAATACTTTGACTAAAAAGATTAACTTTGGATCATCATACCAACCTCCAAAGTTGGAAACCAAAGCGGATTTTAAATCCTGGAAAATCAAATTCTGGAATCATGTGAATTACAATGATTCTGACTTATGGGTATCAATAACTAAAGGTCCTTATATTCCACGGGCTCTTGGGCCAGATTATAATGACAATAATCAACCTATAAGTACAAAAGATCTATCACCTGAGGATGTTAAAAAGGTTAAAGTAGATATTAGAGCATACAGTCTGCTTAGTATGGATTTACCTGAAGAGATACTAATCAGGTGTGAGAACTATAAAACAACAAATTCCTTGAGGAAGATACTTCATACACTCTATGAAGGGAGTGATGAAATCATAAGCATAAGGAAGGATACTCTTTGCTCTCAATATGAAACATTTTATCATATTGAGGGTGAATCAATTCCTCAACAACTCCACAGGTTTATGCAATTAGTAACCGAGATGAAAATCTGGAGTTGAAGTATACCAGTGAGGAATTAAATAAAAAGATGCTCCACAGTTTGCCTGAAAGTTAGAAGCAAACTGTGTCCATGTTCAAGAATACCTTTGATCTCAAAACCGCTGGTTTAGATACATTGGTGGCTAAAGTTGAAGCTCTTGAAATGGATGAAAAGTCAAGAAACAAGAGTGTGAGAACACAGTCACTCCTTGTCATTTTAAAAGAAACTAAAAGTGCTGGAAGTGCTTTTATTTCTAACGATGATAATGACAACCCTTGTACTTTGAGTGAAGATGAATAATAAGTTAGTCTTTATGCCTCAAACCCTTCAAAGAAATCCTCTCAAAGTAAATCAGGAAAAGAAAAATGAAGACTTGATGAAAGAAAAGATGCATCTACATCATCAGCAAATACTTCTTCAAACAACAATCAAGTAGAGCCATCACTGTGATTCTGGACTCTGAAGAACAAAAAGCAGCATTTGTAGCTTTTAGCTCAAGCTTTCAAGCTTACTTGGGTAGCACTTTAACACCTGCCAACATTTGCCAACAAGATCTGGAAGAACTTCATCCAGATGTAGTAGAGGAAATGGATCTTCAGTGGCACATAGCAATGATTGCATATAGAGCCAAGCAGTACCTAAGAAGAAACAAAAATTTGGCTGCAGAAAATAAAACAACTAAAATTGGTGTTGATAAGTCAAAAGTGAGATGTTTCAAATGAAATCTCTATGGGCACTTCTCAAGAAAATGTAATCAACAATCAACTCCTGACATGAGATAAAATCAACAACATCAGTCTCATCAACATCAATCTCATCAACCAACAACATCTCAAAGATCTTTCAAATAACCTCCGCTAACCAACTCATCCCCACCAGCCATAAATGCATCAGTAGGGCCTAGTAATTCAAAAGAAACTGGGTTGATCATTTTACAAGATTGAACATGTGACTATAGCATGTATGAGAAGGAAGTGTTAGAAGAGAATCAAGCTTTAATGGCCAACACGGAGAACAAAGTTCCACCTATGGCTAGAGAGGTAAGAGATAGATTATGTTCATCAATATGTATTAAGGAAGTTGAAAGATATAGAGTCCATGCTCAACAACTGGCTAACAAAGTAAAAGAGACAATGAATTTAAATGAATCTCATGTAAGAGAGCATAAACTATATCAAATCAAAATTTAATCTTTACAGAAATATTTAGATAAAGTTGTTTCTAAAAATTACACTTTAAAAGTCCAAGTTGAGCATCTGACCGACTCCATATCAAAATCCATGGCTGATCATGCATCAACTGAAATGAAACTTCAGAAGTTCAATTTCAATCTCAGCAATATGAGAAATTATTAAATTCTCATATTGACTCAAAGAACAGGTATGGGTTGGGATACAATGCTATTGCACCCCCTCTAAAGGATAATTATACAACTTTACCTGAAACCATGACAAATAGCTTGTCAAATCATTTTGTGCCATGCACCATGTTTGAAACAAAATCTAATCAACTGGTAAATGAAAATGAGTCTGAGGTGAGTGAAACAGAGTCTTGTGAATCACAACAAGTCAAACAAAATGACTCAGAATTTGACTATGATGAATGTGGTGACTTGGATGATTCTAATGAACATGATGATAAATGTGCCGCTGAACTGGATATTGGTAAGAATGTTTCATTTGAACCAATCATTCCCAAAGTCCTTGAAGAAACCAAGCTGCCTTATCCTCCTAAGCAAAGAAACATGTTGAAAACTATCTGCAAGAGAATAGCTCAATTAAATGAAGGACTTCAAGAACTTCACAAGCAACAAAACCTTCAATAGAAGTTGATGAGAAGTGTACATCTACAAAAGATGTAAACATATCTTCCACAGAAAAGGAAAGCAACCACAGTCAGAAGAACTTTTCCCAAAGAAGAAATTTTTTTCATCAGTAGCAGATCTGCGGAAGAACAAATCTACTTAGTCAGTAGAAGATCTGCGAAAGCTAAAAGAAACAACCACGAAGAAGACAAAACAGAAAGTTGTGAATCCTACCCAACAGAAATCAGCTGATGCTAAACAAGAACCCTTTGACATTATGTCAGGGAAGGGGAAGAATTCATCAACTACAAAGTTTGAAAAAGAATTAAGACTCAAAGGCATCAAAAGAAGAAGAAAGTGCTTGAATCTGAAAATAAGTCAGAGGAGAAGTATTGCAAATGGTGTGACATGAAAAATCATAACATTGAAGACTATTACTTCAGCAATTATTGCTCTATTTGCAATACGAACAATCACATGACTTCTGATTGTTATTTCAACAAACACTGTGCAATTTGTAACAAAAAAAACATTCCACTCAGGAATGTTATTTTAACAAAAAGAACAACACAAAGAGCACAATGAAGCAACAATCTGAGAAGGCTGAATCAGACCCTCAATCCAGTGATAGTCAAGAAGATTCAAAATCAAAGAAGCATCAACATAAACAAAAGTTGCCAAAAACAAAGAAGAAAACATCTTGTTGGATCTAGAAAGTCTGGTGCAACCAAAACCAAATCACTTAGACTATTTTGGTGCAACTAATAAAGGACTTCCGAAGCTAAGTATGGAACTTTCGAAGGAAATGGAGCTCTTCTGAAGACAAAATGTAAGATCAACTTCCGAAGGAAAACTCCAACTTCCAAAGACAAAGTATTGACTTCCAAAAATCAAGACTTAGAAGAAAAGATAAGAAGTCAACTTCCGAAGTATGAAGAAATGAAGAAGTCACCAAGCCTCGGAAGAAGTAGCCTCTTCCGAAGTATAAGTGGCTTTGGAAGAACTTGTTCTTCCAAAGCCAACCTACCTTCAGAAGACACTACTATGAACCAGTGGACATAAGTATGGTATCTCTGACACTGCACTGCAGACCTCTGAGATACTGCATGGTGTTTTCTTAAAAGCCATGTAGTTGACCATACTTTATTCCACTGTTTACCTTTATCAGTTAGTATAGTTTCCATCTTTAGTTGGTGATAAAAGGTAAGTCATGGACATTCATGACTACCATATCTTAGATAATACTTTATCTAAGATACCTTAACTTTAGCATTGTAGTATATGCTTTAGTCGTAGGTTTCCAGCTGGTATCAAAGTATATCTTGCTGTAGGATCTAGTATATATAGTTTCTTATTGTAACTCATGTAATATGCTTGTAAGAGTCTTGTAATACTTTGAGTTGAGAAGTAATTTATACAAGTGCCTTGAAAATTATTTTTTGTGTTCTTTGCTACTTATTATATTATTATCAACTCTTAAAAGAGATTCTACTTCATCTTATCCGAGTGTAGTATAAGTGAGTTTGAGAGAAATCCAAGTGTTAAGTGACAAAACCTTATCCTGCAATTGGTATCAGAGCTTTTTAGGCTCTTGATTGTGAGATCTTACCATCTTAATCAACCTTTTTTCACTCCTCCTTACACCACACTCAAAATGGCCCTCAACAAGTCTGAAGTAGAAATAGGGACAATGACTAAAGCACCCATCATCACCCCTGAAAACTTTAGGTCATGGAGCAGACACATGGAAGGCTTCATCAGTATCAAGACAGCAAGATGTGGCAATCTATTGTCAATGGCCCGTATAAACCAAAGGTGGCAACACCAGGTGGAAACGGTGCCATGATAGAGAAAGCCGTTGAAGACTACTGTGATGAGGACCGAAAGAAGCTGGACATTGACAACAATGCAATGACTGTTCTTATGACTGCAATACCCAAGTCCATCATGGTGGGATTTGAGCATTGCAAGTCAGCCAAAGAATTGTTTAATGCACTTGCTCATATGTACTCTAGCTCCAATGACTCCAAGAAGGACTTATTGAAGCAGCAGTTTGAGAACTTCACCTACTTTGTTGGAAAGACCCTCAGCCAACAATACTTCAGGTAGATGGACCTTATTTCTTCCCTCCAATCTATGGGAATTGCCCTTGAACTTAGAGTCCTCACAAGAAAGTTCATGAGTGCACTCCCTAATGAGTGGACGCATTACTGTGTCTCTATCAAGAGGACAGAAAATCTAAACACCCTCACCTTGACTGAACTCTATGGAATCCTTGATGGATACCGTTTGGAGATGGAAAACAAGAGAGGCCATCAGACAAGCAGACCCTTGAGTCTTCCTGCTAGCAACGCTTTAATGGTTGCTGAAGGCTCAAGACCCACCCAACCTCAACAGTACCTGACATACACCCAGCAGTCATCCTGTTCTTCTAGGCCATACATTACATTTCCTGAGACTCCAAGGTCTCAACAAGCTCAGCAAAGTTCCTTTCAGGACAGTTGTGCCTTTGTCTCAGGAAGTGGACACTCTAGTGATTATCAGTATTGCTTTGATGATCTAGAGTGCTTTAGCCAAGATGACGTGGAATATGTGGACATAGTCCAACAAATGGCTCTCTTAACCTACAGAGCAAAGAAGTTCTTTGTGACAACCGACCTCCAGGTTGTTACCCTAACCCTAGATTACTTGCATCATTATCCATGTTATGAGTGCTAATAATTGAAACTATTCAACCCTACTATGAAATTGGAGACAATTCTTACTATTTGATGTAAATTATGATTTCATGTGATTTTTATTATTGACTTTTAACCAATTTAGGTTTCTACTTTTTTTTTTGAAAATTAGTGTTCCGGGAATGTCAACTAGTCACCCTTACAAATTAAATTCAAGAGAAGGAAATTAAAATGTGAGCATACACACTCACACTTACATAATTTCGGCCATGCATGCATGGGCATGCATTAGATACCTCAATTCACCATCCACTAAATAATACATAATACCCAATACTACAAAATTACACTACACAATATAATTTACAATTAAAATTAAAAGGAAAATCCTTCCCCACTACCCTCCAAGTTCGGCCGCCCCTCTCACCACTCCCCTCCTCTCTTCACCACCACCCCACACAACCACTCACCTTTCATGCACCTCTCTCCCTCTCTCTCCCTCTCTCCCTTTATTCGAACTCACCAGCTGAACAAACACACACACACATCTCACAACACTCTCAAACAATTCTCTCTAGTACTTGTGCAAGAAAATCCGAAGAACACATCAAGTTCCAATCGGCCAGGAGCAAAACCGCAAAGAAGTGGCCTTGTTCGCGAGATTTGGTCACACAACCGTACTTGTTCCACCTTTCCAGCCTTGGTTCGAGTTTCTCCATTCAAGTCCAAGGAATTTCAAGCCATTCACGGCCATCAACACCTTCTAAACCGTGAGTTACATCGAGTGTAAGCTCATGTTGTTGGTTTTGTGACATTTCTCTTGTTTTCTTCATTTAACATCTAAGAACCGTGTATTTCCTTGTTGTAGCAGAAACATCTCACCATCATCTCGTTCTTAAGGAGTTCCCAACGTTCTTGAAGGTAAACTTCATGTTATGTTAGTCATTCTTGAGGTGGAAACCGATTTCCACCATGAAAACCCTCATTTTGAGTGTTTTGATATCATCCAACTTGTGAAAGCTTCAACTCTTGTAAACCAAACTTGTGACCTACATTTTTATGACTTAATTGACTCCCAAGAACCTGTTTTTAAAAGTTCCAAGAGGCTACATACTCAAATCCACGGTTGATACATGTATTTCACCTTGAAACCCTCCTTTCTACATGTAACAACACCTTTTAAGCATTTGTTTGAAAAATCCTTTTAACCAAGACCCATAACCTACCCATGAACGACTTAATGACACCTTAATAATCTGTTTATGAAGTTAAACGAAGTGTTGGTAACATTAAAACACAAGTTAAGATGGGTTACACAAGTGTAATTGTCGGTTATGACATTTTCTACATATTTGAAGCATATGGATGTATAGATCAACTAGGCAACATGTTGGGACTGAAATTTCAGTAGGTTTTAGTGAATATTAGAAGTGTTAGCAATGTTTAATCTCTGGAATAAAGGACATGTTGTGATTTACCCTCTTTTAGTCACTTTCGGGACCCGAAAACATGGTAAAATGACTTAAAAATAGTAAGAATACAAATTTAACATTCTTAAAAAGAATTCCAGGCTCAAAAATGATAAATAAATTACTCTGGAGTCAATGGATAATTTAAATGGTCAAAGACACAAATAAATGACGTTTTAACTAAAAACGGGTACAAACCGAGCATCGATTTTGAGAAAAATCCATAAAAATAGAGTTCAAAACTAAGATCTATAAAAATCATATGATTTCAGTAAGTTAAGTAATAAAGGACTTAAAGGATTTAAAAATTCGGTCAAACGAGCTTTAAATGGTCAAACCCGGTCAAAACCGCGTATTAACGGGTCAAACGTAAAAACAAGATTTTCAACTATAAAAGGCCAATTTACACAATTTAAGGACTTAAAATTTTTTAAAGAAATCTTTTAGAAAATACCTACTGGTCCAAGATTTTAATATATGAAAACTCCAAATTACTATTAAAACTATCCGGCTTTTACCGTAACCGGAAGCGTTAAACGCGCAGTTTTTAAAATCGAACCCGTAGACTAAAGTTTTGAAGCACTTACTCCATAATAATTATAATATGACTCTAATAATCTGATTTTTGGTCTTAAATGACATAAAGGGCAAGAAACTAAACTTTAGGGTAGAAACTATCAATTTTGAAACTTGAGGGACCAAACTGTAAAATTTTTCCAAACCTTATAACCGACTTCCAGGAAACTAATAACCACTTGAACAACAAAATCTCTTAATATACTTAACCTAATGAAGTGAAAATCCCAATTTGCATGAAGACGCCTTGACCTGCCATAAAAGGAAACTTTTTGTACAAACCTTCACGAAACCAAAGCCTTACTCAATAGCTAAACCCTTGACACCATTGTGGCACTTTGAATGTGTTTAGGGCAGTAGCTTATTGCTTAATATGTACATGTTAGGGTGCTAGACTTGTGACACTTCCCGGCACACCAAGAGACTTTTGATTTGGAAACCTAAGGTGAGTTCTAGTGATCCCCCTTTTTACTATTGTTTTGGGATGAAACATGCTCTACTTTTTATGAACTATGATTGTGCTTTATTTGATGATTCTATGTGGGATTTGTGGTTACCTGCTGATTCTTATATCATGATCATTAATTCTTTCGTGAACCGCTTGATTTATGTGGATAGATCTATTTGGGGAATCCCCCACACACAGTGGCTTCCGTTCCAGGAAGGTTACCCCACTGAGATCCTGAGGGATCATTGTGTCATGTAACAAGTTTTGCTAAGATTCTATGGTGAACCATCCGGGCAGGTAGGGTTCACTGTTTGGGGCTCAGTTTCTTCCTTCGAGTATATCCGGTAAAACACAACTTTAGAAGAGGCTAACCGGGACTGAGTGCAGGGTTAATTATGATTTTTCCCACGATGAGAAACAATGATTATTTTCTTTTAATCAATGAAGGATTTGTTAAGTCCTTTTGTTTTTAAACTTTAAGCACTTGAATTCACCAACTTTTTAGTTGACACAATTTTCTTTTGAGCATGTTTCAGGTAATGTATGAAGAGATCATAGCTGTTGTGAAGACCTAGACTTATCCCCGTGACATGGCATTGGCTTATTTCCTTGATGAAACAATTGAACAATTTATATTTTGTGTTGAACAAGTACAATTTTATTTTTATGGATGATTGTAAAAACTCATTTGGGGGCTTGATGTGTCTCTAGCCCTGCTATCTTTTCAAAACTTTAATGCCATGTGATATTCTCTCCTTTGAGCTCTTATAATGGTTTTTTTCCGCTACCATATGTTATTGCTAGTCTGTGACGTCCCACCCTACCTGGGCCCGGGGTGTGACATTCTTCAAGAGAACCGGAAGGCAATTTTCCCAGAACCCAACCAACAGCAAATTTGGGTTTGACAAAACTAAGGCCAAATGTTACAATTGTAACCAACTTGGTCATTTTGCAAGGGAATGGAAGGCTCCCAAGTCAAATCCGAGAACCCCACAGGCCTCCATACATCCCTCTACACCAAAGCCCATTGGAAAGTCAATAGAGACAGCTGCAATGGCTCAAGAACTTGACTGGAGTTTTATGGTATAGGATGTGACTCCTGCTCAAGCACTCATGGCTGGAACAGATGACAATAAGGTATATGAACATCTCTGTACTCCTGCCTGTATTGCTAAGGTTAAATTGTATCAGGACTACAATATGGAGATTAAATCTGATATTGAGTCTCTAATTGTTTTAAAATCTGATTTTAAAAGGGCTGAATCTGACTATCAAAGAAAAATTGAGGAGTTGGAGAAAACTGTGTCCTTATTAAAACATTAACACACAAACTATAAGACTTAAATAAATGATTTAATATCCAAATGTCTGAGGCTCAAGCCCAGCTTGTCATAGCTGAGGCTCAAGCCCGGAAGTATGCTATTCCTCTCACTTAAAACTTTGTTACCAAAACAAAGGTGGGTTGGGAACCAATGAAATTTCTTCATCATATTCTTATGAGTTTATAAGACAACCAAGGTGTGGTACTGAAGAGCAAGAGGTTCCATCTGCTAACCCACCTTCACATGAGTCAAAGAATGATACAACCATGGAGACCATCACAGGGAAGAACCAGATAATTTTACCCACTCCTACCGGTGATGATCAACCCCTGACAACCAAAGCCAGAAGAAGCAGAGCTAAGGCAACCAGAAAAACTGCCAAGAAAGTGGCTGAGTCTAGCTGAAGATAGACCCAAAGCAAAAGGGTGTATTCATCTCAGCTGGATTTCAGGTGGTAGGAAACTCTGATTTAGGAAAAGGGTGTAGTACTACACTGTTGTCCTACCAAAGGATCAGAAGTTAAAGGGAAAGGTTACTGATGAAGAGAAAAAGAAAAAGAAACAACAATCCTCAAGTTCCCAAAAAATTAACATTGCATGCATAATATGTGGTCTGCAAAACCACATGGCCAAAGATTGTTACTACAATCCTGCTATCTCAAATTATGTAAATAATGTTAAAAGAGAAGGAGCCAGGGAAGGTTTCTCATTTGGACCTTATCAAATTGTTCAAGTGATGAAAAAAGAAAGCTTGTTTCTGAAACAAGGTTGCTTTTGGAAGAAAGTCCTTCTTCCGAAAGGAAAATAGCTTCGGAAGCTAAAGTTGTCAAGACTCAAAAGAACAAAAGAGTCCCCTTGAAACCATCCCAGAAGAAGACTACTTCGGAAGAAAAGGTGGTGAAGGCTTATTCCGAAAAGAAAGAAGCTTGGGAAGAATGCCATGCTACAAAAGCTTCAAAAAGCTCATCCTCCATGATCAACCAAGGGATGGAATGGAAGATTGTAACACCTCGAAAAGTCAAAACGAGTCATTAGAATAATGGACTTAATTAATGGGTATTTAATAAAAGAAGGAAATGGGTTATGGGCTAAATTGAGTTTATGGGCAAGAGCCTAAATGATTAAGGCCCATAATCAGCCCCTTAACCCACAAAATCAGCCTTCATCTCCCTCATTTACAACCCTAGCCACCAAATTCGTAGAGAGAGAAAGTAGAGAGAAAAGTGAAGAAAACTCAAGATTTAGAGCTTCAAAGGTTAAGGGATTAAAGATCTGGGTGTTGGAGCATCAAACCATCATTAAGGAGCAACAAATCCAGGTAAGAAACGGCCCCTAAACCCTTCTGTAGATCAAACTCGGATTCTAGGGTTTTGTGTTTTGAAAAGTTGCAAAGAATCGCATAAAGGTCACATTTTTTACGTATGAAAATATGTATAAAGCTTAGATTTAGCCTCATGGATGATAAACTAAGGGTTTGGACGTAAAAAGTTGTGATTTTGGGTTAAAAATGGGTTAGTTCATCATTTCAGCTCGATCTGCGAACTGTATATGCATCCAGCGAAATTGCATATTCAAGCTGCGAAACCATGGATTTTCTGCGAAACTATATTTTCGCAGGTAATTTCGCAGCCATGGAAATTCCAATGAAAGTTGGGCGAAACTGCCATGCGAAACTGGCAATGAAACTGGCAGCAAAACTGACAACGAACTGTTAGCGAAACTGGCAGCGAACCTATCAGGGAAACTGCTTTTCTGGCAGCGAAATTAGCAGCGAATTTAGGCAGAAATTAACCCCTCTAAGTGTTAACTTATGTGCAGGCTGTGTAGTGTGATCGTAGCCTAGAAAGTTTAGTCTAGAAGATTACTCGCGGTATCCAGGTGAGTTCTAGATCTCCTATTTATAAGTTTTTCCATGTTTTGGGGCTATTATGCATACTAAATATACGTTTTTAAATGACCAAGATTTTAAGTGGTTTTAACAGGAAGATCGATTTTTCTATTTATAAGCCCGGCCCCAGCCAGGGGCGTTGCCCCTTGGACCCCACGAGGGGCTGCTGCCCCTAGGACCGCGCTGTCAGGGGCTGCCGCCCCCGAACCTCCGCTGTCTCGCGGCGGGTTGGTGATGTTTTATGATGGTATGTACTTCATATGTTGTGTTGTTTAGCTGTTAAGTATTATATATATTAAAGTGGAAGATGATATTAATGAAAAGTGAAACTTAATGAATGTTACCCCCGGGCCTATTTGATGATGAAAAGTCTTGCAAGCACTATGATCGACTTCACTTACGTGAGTCTGATGTATGATGATTGATCCGTATTCATGAGCAGGCTATGTGCCTTGCAGTGTGGATCAACTGTCGGGGGTTAGCTACCATGATGATGTGTACCGACAGGGATCGACATTCGTTGTCGATCAACATGGAGCTCTTGCTTTGTGCAATCTCAGTTATGATGAAAATGAAAGATAATGAAAGAATGAAAGATAATGAACATGCTTACTATGATGCAAGAAATTTTATGTATTACGATGTATGTGTGGTCATTATATGAAGGATAAAGTTTATATCTTCTTATTTATCTTAAACTAGAACTCAGTCAGCGAAGCTGACTTTTATGCATAATAGTTGGCAGGTAAATTGTAAGGCCCCGTTCCCGGAAAACCTCACCGTTGGTTAATCATAGCATAAAATCATTTTTAATAATCAAAACATTGCAGTGGAATTAAATAGACATTCATTACAAATTTGAAAATCATATTGTACTCATACATTTGTCCTTTAATTGCAACAAAACATGTTACTTGTTCTTAATTTACAATAAAGATTTCATAAACAGTAATGCCATCCATAACTCCCCAAGTAGCTCCGTGTGCCATCCTCAGCATCAGCACTTACCTGCCAACTATTATGCATAAAAGTCAGCTTCGCTGAGTGAGTTCTAGTTTTAAATAATATAAGAAAATATTAACTTTATTCTTCATATAATGACCATGCATACAACATAGTACATATCTTTCATTTCTTTCATTATCATTCATTTTCATCATAAACGAGGTTGCACAAGGCAAGAGCTTCATGGTGATCGACAACAAATGCCAATCCCTGTCGGTACACATGAATACGGTAGCTAACCCCCGACAGTTGATCCACACTGCAAGGCACATAGCCCGCTCATGAATACGGATTCATCATCATACATCAGGCTCTCATAAGTGAAGTCTATCATAGTGCTTGCAAAACTTTTCATCATCAAACGGGCCCGCGGGTAACATTCATTAAGTTTCACTTTACATTAATATCATCTTCCACTTTAATATATAATACTTAATTTATTAAGTACACAACATACCAAGTACTAGTCATCATAAAACATAACCGACCCTCCGCAGGACAGCGGGGGTTCGGGGGCGGCAGCCCCTGACAGCGGGGTCCTAGGGGCTGCAGCCCCTAGTGGGGTCCAAGGGGCAACGCCCCTGGCTGGGGCCGAGCTAATTTCGTATGCATGTTAAAACCCATTAAAATCGTTCTTTCTGTTAAAACCCCTTAGAATCTTGGTCATTTAAAAAACGTATATTTAGTATGCATAATAGCCCCAAAACATGGAAAGCTTATAAATAGAGGATCTAGAACTCACCTGAATACCGAGACCAACTTCAAAACTAAGCTTACAAGGCTAGGATCACTCTACACAGCCTGCAGATAAGCTGAGACTTAGAGGGGTTAATTTTCTACCTAAATTCGCTGCTAATTTTCCTGCAAGATCAGCAATTTCACAGCTAGATTCGCCAACAGTTTTGCTGCTAGTTTCACAAGCAGTTTCGCTGCTAGTTTCGCTGGCATCTTCGCTGGCAGTTTCGCTGGCATCTTCACCGCCAGTTTCGCTGCTAGTTTCGCCCAACTTTCATTGGAAAACCATGTCTGCGAAACTACCTGCGAAACCATAGTTTCGCAGGAAGTCCTCATAGTTTCGCTGGTTGAATATGCAATTTCGTTGGATGCATATACAGTTTCGCAGATCGCATAAAATTTACGACCCAGCCCGTTTTTAACCCAAAATCATAACTTTTTACGTCCAATCTCTTAGTTTATCAACCATGAGGCTAAATCTAAGCTTTATACATGTTTTCATACGTAAAAATGTCACCTTTATGCGATTCTTTGCAACTTTTCAAAACCCAAAACCCTAGAATCCGGGTTTGATCTACAGAAGGGTTTAGAGGTCGATTCTTACCTGGATTTGTTGCTTCCTTCTTAGGTCTTGATGCTCCAACACCCCGATCTTCAATCTCTTAACATTTGAAGCTTCAAATCTTGAGTTTTCTTCACTTTCTCTCTCTACTTTCTCTCTCTATGAATTTTGGGAGCTAGGGTTCAAATGATGGAGATGGAGGCTGATTTGGGTGGGTTAATGGCTGATTATGGGCCTTAATCACTTAGGCTCTTGCCCATAAACCCAATTTGGCCCATAACCCATTTCCTTCTTTTATTAAATACCCATTAATTAAACCCATTATCCTTAATGACTCGTTTTGACTTTTCGGGGTGTTACATAAATGTTGATGCTGAGGATGACACAAGGTGGGAAGCTACTTGGATGGCAGTGGATGACATTTCCCTTTATAAAATCTTTTATTGTAATTTAAGAACAAGTATTATATTTTATTTACCATTGAAGGACAAATGTATGATTATAATATGGTTTTCAAGTTTTAAATGAATGACTTTAATTCCGCTGCAATGTTTTGGTCATTAAAAATGATTTTATGCTATGATTAACCAACTGTGAGGCTTCCCGGGAACGGGGCCTTACAAAGATCAAGGAAGATGCTACAGCCCAAACCTATTCTTCAAAGACATCTATTGAACCCCCATGCATAAATTTTTGTTCAATTATGTCACTATCATGGAAGAACCCAAGGTTAACAAGGCTTGGTTTTCCAATCAAAACTAATCATCTCATCTTATGTGCAAGGACATCCATATGACAAGAATAACAATGTTTGGATTGTGGATAGTGGATGCTCCAGGCACATGACAGGGAACAGATCTCTCCTTCAATAATTTCAACATTATGATGGAGGTCCTGTCTAGTTTTGAGGTGAGGCCGGAGGATATATTTCTGGCAGAGGAAGTATATCCAATGGAAAATTAAAAGTTGACAAAGTTCACTTTGTCAAACAACTTGAACACAACCTGTTAAGTGTTTCTTAGTTTTGTGATCAAAAGCACCAAATGCTCTTCACAGAACATGAGTGCATTATCCTCAAACCAGGGATGACAATTCCTCAGGAATTGTGCTTCTTAGATCTCCCAGGAAAGGGGATATGTACAAGCTTGATATGAACAATGCTTCCCTAATGGGTGAAGTGTCATGCTTTCTTTCCAAAGCTGATGGTGGTGAGTCAACACTATGACATAAAAGAATGTGTCATGTAAATTTTAAGACAATGAATAAATTGGCTAAAAATAACTTGGTACATAAAAAGGAATTTTTCTGCAAAGATAACTGTGTTGCATGCCTGAAAGGGAAGCAACGCAGGGCATCTCATAAATCCAAAGTTGTTAACTCCATCACCACTACATTACACTTATTGCACATGGATCTATTTGGTCCTACAAGTATAATGAGCATTGGAAGGAAATCATATTGCCTTGTGATTGTTGATGATTTTACAAGATTTACATAGGTATTCTTTTTAAGAACTAAAGATGAAAATGTTGAAACTTTAAAATCTTTTATTCTTAAAATAGAAAATTGAATTGATCACAAGGTTAAAATAAATAAAAGTGATCAAGAGACTGAGTTTAAGAACCACGTTCTTGACTCATTCTTTAACTCAAAAGGGATTGCAAGACAATATAGTGCTCTTAGAACTCCTCAACAAAATGGTGTTGCTGAGAGGAGGAACAGTACACTTATTGAGGCTGCTCGGACCATGTTAGCTGATTCAAAGCTACCTCTAACATTTTGGGTAGAGCCAGTCAGCACTACATGCTATGTGCAGAACAGGGTTCTTGTAGTTAAGCCACATGGAAAAACCCCTTATGAGCTATGGAACAAGAGGTCATCGTTCATTGACTTTCTAAGGTCCTTTGGTAGCAGGTGTACCATACTTAACACAAAAGACAATTTGGCAAAATTTGCTGAAAAGTCGGATGATGCTATCTTTGTTGGATATTCCTCTAACTCTAAAGCTTATAGAGTTTATAACATCAAAAATCAACAATTTAAGGAATCTTTCAACATTGTAGTTAATGAGCACACTCCTTGTGTTAGGGGGAATGGCCCTGATCATATCTTTGATTTAGAATTGTTTCCAAACTATTCTAAACCATCTTGTGAGAATGTTTCAGTTGGAACAGGTGCTCAAAGTGATTCTGATGATGACCAGCTGTTTGAGCTACCCAGACCTATTCCAAGTTGTCCAAGAGCTGCAACAAATCAAGCTCCCACTATTGGCAGATCTGACAGTATGACTATCTCAAGGGAAAGTGGAGCTTCAACCAGTGATTCACCTGTTGACCCTATAACTTCATTAGGTGACACTACACAACACCAAGCTGATGGAAGCAGCATCTTGAAGGAACAGGCAACTGTTAATGTTGGTTCACAGCCAAAGAATGATGATGATGTTTCTCATTCATTCAATCAATCCTCATTGAATGAGTTTGAAATAGCAGCTGGACAAAGTGTTCAAGCTCTTGAGCAAAATATGTCCAATCTGGATCTATCTTTGCAACTGGAGGTAATTCCTAGACTTAGGATTCACAACACTCATCCAGCTAAGAACATCATTGGGGAAGTCTTTGAAGTTGTGAGAACAAGAGGACAAACTCACAACAGGAATGTCTGCTTGTACTCATGCTTTTTATCCCAGATGGAACCCAAGAAGGTAGAAGATGCCTTGAAAGATAGTAGCTGGGTTGAATCAATGCAAGAGGAGCTGCTTCAATTCAAGAGACAAAGGTTTGGTACCTATGTCCGCTACCATCTGGTCAAGTACCTATAGGAACTAAATGGGTTTTTAGAAACAAGAGAGATGATAGAGGCTTGATCATCAAGAACAAGGCAAGACTGGTGGTTCAAGGATACACTCAAGAGGAGGGAATCGATTATACTAATGTTTTTGCACCTGTTACAAGACTTGAGGCAGTTAGGATCTTCCTTGCTTATGTTGCATCTAAGAATTTCACTGTCTACCAGCTTGATGTCAAGTGTGCCTTTCTATATGGGGATATAGATAGGGAAGTTTATGTGTGCCAGCCTCTAGGATTTGAAGACCCACAACACCCCAACTATGTGTGCAAATTGGATAAAGCTCTATATGGGCTACACCAAGCACCTAGGCTGTGGTATGAGACATTGTCTCAGTTTCTCCTGAAGAATGGTTACACTAGAGGTACCACTGATAAGACTCTTTTCATAAGGAAGTCTGGAAAGGACATCTTGCTCGTTCAAGTTTATGTTGATGACATCATATTTGGTTCCTCAAATGACCAAATGTGTAAAGACTTTGAAAGCATTATGAAGCAGAAGTTTGAGATGAGTTCCAAGGGAAAAATGGACTTTTTCCTTGGAATTCAGGTGAAGCAAAAAGGGTTTTTCATCAATCAATCTAAGTATGTCAATGACATCTTAGAAAGATTTGACATGAAAGATTGTAAGGTAGCCAAAACACCTATACCCAGAAACCATAATCTCTGCCCTGACTCTGAGGGGGAGGATACTGGTCAACATCAGTATATAGCAATTATTGGTTCTTTGATGTATCTCACAGCAAGTAGACCTGATATCATGTTTGCAACCTGTATTTGTGCAAGATATCAGGCTGCTCCAAAGGTGTCTCATCTAGTTGCTGCTAAGAGAATCCTCAGATAACTCAAAGGAGCACCTAAATTAGGTCTCTGGTATCCAAGGAATAACAATTTCAATCTCTATGGCTACTCTGACAGTGACTATGGTGGCTGCAACATCAACAAGAAATCATCAGGTGGATGTCAATTTCTTGGTGGAAGGAACATCTCATGGCAATGCAAGAAGCAATCATGTGTCTTAACATCAACTGTTGAAGCTGAATACATTGCTGTTGCTAGTTGCTTTGCTCAGCTGATGTGGATTCAGAACCAGATGATAGACTACGGATTCAACTTCATGAGCACTCCTATCCACATTGACAACAACAGTGCTATCTCCATTACTGAAAATCCAGTAAAGCACTCCAAGACAAAGCACATTGACATTAGGGACCACTTCATTAGAGATATTCATGAGAAAAATCTAATTAAGCTAATCAAAGTTGACTCAAATGAACAATATGTTGACTTGTTCACCAAAGCTTTTGATGAACAAAGATTCAAGTATCTCATTACAGCTATTGGGATGATAAACATTGATCACTCTATCTCATTTGGAAAACCTTTTTAATGTGTAAAGTCTTGTGTCAAAACAATCTAAGCCCTGTTACAAAAGGTTCTTCTCTGAAATTTTCACTAACTATAAATTCTTCCGAAGAGGAATTAACCTTTGGAAGATGTTTTACATATATTCCGAAGCAAATTCCTCCCATGATAATTTTCTTCTTAGAAGAGTTTTTAGTCTCGGAAGAAGCGATTGATTACATATCAGATCTACTTCTGAAGCTTATAAAACTCTCCATTCGGAAAGCCATTTTTACTCTCGAAAGTAAGAACTTTACCTTCCGAAATAAAATTACCTTCGGAAGAACACTTCAGAAATGCTTTATACTCGGTAGAGAGACTTTACTGTGTAACGGAAATCTTTTGGGCCTCACTCTGTAAAAAGTAAAGATTTTGTTAATGATGTCGGATTATTTAAATGGACTAAACCTTAACACCCCTATCACATCCTCCACTAAAACATCCCATCATCTTATCCAAACTCCCCCTAACCCGCCATTTAACCCATTTAAATAACCCCAACTAATCTTTTTCATCTTTTTACCAAATTTACTGCCCTAAAATCTTCCTTCGTCTCTAATTCACCCAATTTCAAACCCATCTTCCTGCAACTTTCTCAAATGGCCCTTAACCCTAAGCACAACCAAGTCGCACTCCTTGATTCCTCAAGGGATGCTGACTTCTCTGATATTATCTCCTTTCTTACCCATCATCTTATTACACGACTCTAACTGTTAACCCAACTGTTTACTCAAATCACATGGCTAAATTTTTGGCCAATGGTCAGATTGAAACCCTAAATAAGGTTTGGGTAATAAGATTGAGCATTTGTGGCCAGGAGTTGGTCATTTCCAAACAACTCATCAGGGAGCATCTCGAACTTCATGATGAGGGCGCTCCTAAAGAGTTACCCAAGACAGATTTGGACAACACCTATATCCAAATGGGATATGGTGGAGATGTAAGCAGGTCTACCGTCTAGAAGTTTGACTTCTCTTACAACTGGAAGTTCCTGCTGTATGTTTTCTTCATTGCTTGTCCAACAAATCTAGGGATGGGATCAAATCCCATATGAACTAGGTTGCCTAGTTCATGGATTGGTGAGAAGCCTCCGCTTTAATTGCTCAAGGTTTGTGCTGACCAATCTTATGGGAAACCTCCAGCGGGACACATTCTTCATGTATCCCAGGTTTCTTCAGCACATAATCAAATATGAGCTAGACCAGAGTCAGCTTGTCTGTGCAGCTACTCTGACTGTCTCTCAAATGAGGCTGACCATCTTTAAGACTTTAAAGAGAGTTCCACCAATTTCACCGGAAGACATACTGCACTTCTTCCAGGTTTGACTGAGCCAATGGCTCCTAGTGACATCCCTGTTAACTCCACAGGTGATGAACCCACTCCAGCAATACTCTCACATTGCCAAATTTACCTTCTCACCCCATCTCTATCACATATCAAAGACGTCCCAAACGAACCCTTGTTCAATCTTCTCTAATTGAACAAGCTCCTCCTGTTCAATCCAAAAAGACTAGAGTAGAACACTGGGCTCCCACTCAGTCTGAGGTCTCACCATCCTTCACAATTGACCTCAATATCGGTATTGAGTCTCCTCAGTCTCAAACCCATGAGCCCGAAACCCAAGCTGAAAACCCTAGGGTGAGTCTTTATACTCCCCTGAGCAGCCAAAAAGGGATAGCCCCACCATAGGCTCAATGCCATTAAACATTGACCAAGGTCCCAGGTTATTAGGCTTAACCTCTATATCTTTTACTGACCTATTAATAGGAACTAATGAAGAGATTATGTCTCTTCAGAGCAATGAAGTTGATCCACTACACCCTCTTAAGGATCAACAGAGCCTAGAGAGATCTCTAGCCCCTATCAGCAAGCCTTTACTGAGGTGAGTCCCACTGATATTGAAGGGACTTATGTAGATTCAGCTGCCACTACTAAAGAAGCCTTAATGGACCTTTAGGACAACGGTAACATCACTGAGACTGAATCTACGACAACCATGCCTTTTTATGACTCTGAAAGAGACATCATTGAGCAAGGGAAACCAGGGTGCCAAGAAACCACATCTGGTGGTGAGGATGAACATACTAGGTATATTACCTCATCTCCCCATGATTCTTCAAAAGATGATGAGGGAAGACTGCAACTCACCATTGAAGACCTACTTTCTAAAGTCTTAAACTTTGAATCTAAGGTTAGGACCTTAGAGGATAGGTCTGCCACTTAGCAACTTGAGATTGAAAATCTCAAGGCCAAACTAGCTGAGATACAGATTGAGAGGTCTGTTAGGCATGTACCAATTCAGGTCTCATTGACCTCTTCCTCTTGCTCATCAAGCTCTCATGATGATGCTACCAAAAAGGGGGAGGGTGTTCAGGGACAAAGCCAAAGACAAGAGGAACCTCAGAATCAAGCTCTCACTTCCTTAAGTTCAAGATAACCCATGCAACAAGCTTTAGTTTTTCCTGAGCCTCCTCCAGTTGTGATTCAAGTGGATCAAAGGATGCTCCAAGATCTCAATAGGTTCTTCAACAAGTTCCTGATGAAATCTCTCATTGAACAACCAAGTCCTGACTTGTCTGTGATTTACTTTGGAGCTCAAGAGCTTTAGAGGTTAAATGCACCTTCTACTACTATTAAGAGAGTTGGTCAACCTAAGGTCCAAGTGGAACCTGAGATTAATTTCGAAGAGGAAACAAGGACTGATGGCCTAACAACTGAGACAGTTGGGACAGAGAGTGCATTCTCACAGACATCAGCAACTCAAAACACCTCACAAAAAGGTGGATTTGACAGATAAGAAAGCAAATACTGATGATATATTCTTTGATCATTTTGAAAAGGGTACCACATTCAAAATCAAAGGATGGTGAAACTTTCTACAATCAAGGTCCATCATCAAAATTAAAGCAACAAACAAACAAAGAAAAGGTGAATGAAGAAGAGATTGAGAAACAAGAACAAAGTTACACAAGCTCATCTACAACAGAATCATCCTCACCACAAACAACACATAATGAATCCATTGAGTCTAAAATTAATATTTAAACATCAAGACTCATTCATGAGGGAGTTACAATTTTAGACACTATTGGAAAACCCAAGATCATTAAGGCTTGGGTTGCAATTCTAACTGATTTCTTTATGTGTGAAGGAACAAACATGAAGAGCTGACAACAAGTAGTATATTGACAGTGGTTGTTCCAGGCATATGACAGGAAACCGTTCTCTACTCCATGACTTCAACATAAACATGCCTCTTATGTGGCATTTGGAGGGTTTAAGAAGGGAGGTAAAATTATTGGTGAAGGAATGGTAACTAATGGTGTGCTCAAATTTGAGAAAGTAAATTACTATGAAAATTTATAGTATAATTTAGTGAGTGTGTCTCAAATTTGTGATCAAATTTATACCACATTATTTGATAACACTAATGTTACATTCTTAAGCCAGGTTTTTCAATTCCAGAAGAGTGGATCCTTCTTAAAGCATCAAGAAATGGAAACACATATGTTTTTGTTGGTCCATGTGATCGATGAACAGTACAATTGATAGGATAATTTGATCAATATCAAATACACAAACCAAATAACAACAATTGAGAAGTGAATATGATGAATCAAGACATAATTGATATTCAAATGAACAAACTCACTCAATAACAATAAGCACAATTGTATTTCAATGAAGTAACTGCTTAGAAATGATAGTTTGCAACAGAATTCCACGATTAGGGTTTTGCAAACTTACCATACAAAGTGAAATGACAATAGTATATATAGCAGTCATAGTTTCGCTGACAGTTTCGCTACCTGCGAAACTGTCATGCCGAAACTATAGTTTCGCCCGGCAGAACACAAGTTCGCCGGGTAAACCAAAACAGCAAACTGTGAGCGAAACTATAGATTCGCTCACAGTTTCGCTGGACTGCCAAAACTGCTAATTACTAACAAAATACAAAATGAAACTAACAAAAGTCCTATTACAATGTAAAGTAAACATCTATACTAAAGTGAGTCCAACCTAACATGATCTTCAATACTCCCCCTAGGTTGGACCTCACTATCTTCACTTCTCTTGGTTTGACTCGTCAGCTCCCGTTTCCTCAGCTGCTGTTGGTCTATCTTCATCACCTCCTGCAGCAACATCTTTAGAAGCTTCAGCCACTGATTCTCCAAGGTTAATTCCTGCATCACCAGCTTCCTCCGAATGACCACTAGCTCTAGCAAACTGCCTGGTCATGTCTTAAACATCCATGGCAAAGTCATCTTGTGCTCTCACCTTTTCAGCCAAACTCTTTACTTCCGCCCGTACTCCTCTTATTTTGTTCGCCACATTCATAAACAAGCTTGCCTCCTTTCGTGTTTCCTCTCCTGCCCCAGCCTTAATATGATTTTCACAAAGAATCAAGAGATCTTCATCACAGAAGCTGAATAACTCCATTGGGTCAAACACCCTAAACTCTTTTCCTTGTTTGGCTCTAATCACCGCCTCGCCAGTGTTATTATCATAGAACCACTTTTCAAAGTCCTGTAAACATGGAGGAAGAGGATCAGCCAATCTTACTCTGTTTACAGTCTTAGGTGATTTGACTCTCAAAACAATCCTCCCTTTGCCAGTCTCCCAGTCTTTATCTTTCTTCGATCTCTTTCGTTCAGCCTTCATGTATCCAAATGACTCAAAATTATCATTAAGGCCATTTTTAATTTCCTTCTCAAGAAATACTGCCCTTTCACTTAAATGAGCATTAATCAAAGGCAAGGTGGCCAACCGTCTCAGATCCCATTTAGGAAAGGTCTTAAAGCCTTCCTCTTGAGCATGTAACTAATATTACCTCCTCTTCTTTTAATCAAAAACATCTTTAAGAAAGGATTATAACACCAACTTATTATCTTCTTGTCTGCCTCTTTCCTGCTTAAACTTTCCATATTTTGAAACAAAGGAGTAAGTTCTTCAGCCTCCTTCTCCTTCACCAACCAATCACTCTTATCCATCTCAAACACATCACTTTCATCATCTCCCTTCTTAGCAACATACACCAAAGGTCTCTCATCTACTTCATAGAACTCCGGTTCAGAATCATAATCAACCAATTGCTCATCCTCCTCTTCTTCATCAATCAAACCTTTTCCTTTATCTGACACTTCCTCATTAGTAGCTGTAACAACTACTTCTTCTCCCACAATATCCTTATCAAAATCAAACTGTAGGTTAACAAACCCAGCTTCAATAATATCATCTTCCTCATTTCTCCCAGCATCTTCTCTTGGGATCTCTTGTTCCCGTGCTTCAGTATCAGCTGCTCCAGAAGTGCCCTCTCCTACCTTGGATGAAGTACCCACATTCAAGAATGAGTACTTAGAGATATCAGTCATATCATCTAACTCAGATTGAGTTAGTTGACTAGGTAGGCCAGCAGCAGCTTTCATCTGAGAAATTTCTTCAAACAATCTCTTAATCAAATTATTCTGGTCAACCAACATCTTTTTCATACCTTCAATTACCTCATCTTTCTGTTGTTCCCTAATCTCCTGATTCGTCAGTTTAGTCTTTATCATACTTAATTCATTTGCCAATGAAGTATTTAAACTACGAATCACATCCTCATCAAGACCAGCACTAGCCTCTTTCCCTGCTGTGAAACCCTCGTGTCTATGTTTTGTTCTTCGTTCAGGCTCAACAAATTCAGTTTTCTTTTTAGACCTCCGTTCTTTCTCCACCCTTATTTCCTCTGCTTGTGTATCTATGTCTTCTTCGAAATCATAATCTTTCTCTTTTGCATATCTCTTTCTCTTCTTAGCTGCATCAGCTTGTTTCACCCTTGTTTCCTCAGCCCTTTTGTTTTCAGACTCATCGACCCGTCTGATATAATTCCATCGTTCTGGTGGGTACATATTTTCCCAGAGATGGGTTATTTTACCACTGAAATCATGGCGGATAGCACAGCAATCAGCAAATATCCGAGGGTTCATCTGCACTAATCTCTTAACTTCACCATGTTTAGGAACATCAGGAACAAGATCATCAATAATCATCTGAATAAAGCGAGGATATAACAACCATTTATCCTTTTTCACCGCCATCATATTTTCTGCCATACACGCAAAGATCAATCTAGCAATGTTTGCTTTCTCCCCTTTACAACATATCACCATAGCTTTGGCCCACTCAAGGTTAAGTCCATCAGATCCACCCTTACGGTGATCTAAGCACATAATAAAAACGTGAGCTATATATCTCCATTCCTTAGATAAAAAAGACTTTTTAATCTCCTTCCTCGAACCAAAAGCTGGTCCCTCATACCCCATTTGTCGGAAAGCTTGGAATACTTCAGATTCTGTCATATCAACTTCATCACCAGTATCATCTTCTAGTCTAAGAATCCTTGACACGCTCTCAGCAGTAATAGTTATATCATGATCAATCACTCTAGCTGTGATTCTCTGAACATCTCCTCCAGTGTTGTATTCTGCTGATCTCCAAAAGTCTCTAATATGAAGATCATAGATAGTGGGTGAGTGAGAGATAGCATATGCAATGGGTGATCTTTGGAGCCATCTAATACAGTCACGAAATCCGGCCGCCTTTGGAAGAGTATCGTCTAATATGGCAGTGATGTTATCCTCTCATCAAACTTGAGATTCGCCATAATAACCTAAAAAGAACAACAAATAAATTTGAATAAGAAATACTGAAAATAAGAAAATAAGACAAAAACATAAGAAACAATCAGTTTCGGCAAGCGAAACAATAGTTTCGCTCACTAAGACATGATAGTTTCGCTGAATCAAAGACAGTTTCGACAAGAAAAACAAACAGTTTGACGAGCGAAACTATAATTTCGCTCATAGAAACTTGTTATTTTCGCAGAACAAAAAGTAGTTTCGACAAGATTAGAATGAATCAAAGTAGTTTCGCAATTAGTTTCATCAAATATTAATTTAGTTTCGCTATTACAAATTAGTTTCGCTGACTCATGAAAATACAAGCGAAACTGTGTAAATTAAGGATCAGTCATTGCAAAATTAGAAAAGATATGGCGAAACTGTTAAGTTCGCTCGGACAGCATAACTTTACAGTTTCGCTGAAAAGATATGAACTTTCGTTCAATTTCGCAGAGACTTCAGTAGTTTCGCTGAACGAACAGCGAAACCACCGAAGCGACATAATCCAGAATCCTTATGAATAGATGATTTAATCCAGATTAGAGAATGAATCAGTGTTCGAAACTCACATACGAGGAGAATATCACGAAAAACCAGTCCAAATAACAAACACAAATCAAAATCGCCGTTAATGTTACGGAAAAAACCCTAAAATAGAAATTGAACGATGTCGCGAAATTATGAAAGAAATTTCGCAACAATGAATTATATAGCCAACAGTTTCGCTAACAGCGAAACTATAAATTCGTCTGGCGAATTTACAGTTTCGTCCAGTGAAACTGTAATTTCGCTAGAAGATAATTGGTTAACAACTTATTAGCAAACCTAGCGAAATTGCAGTTTCGCTTTGCGAAACTGTTAGCGAAAGAATAATTTCGCACCCCTTTTTATTTATTTATTTATTTATTTATTTATTTATTTATTTTTTATATTATTTTTTTTATATGTTTTTTTTATTTATTATTAATTTTTTAATTTTTTATTTATGTTACTCAAAGGAAGCACATCACACAATGGGATCTAAAATAATCATAGATCACATTCTCTAAATATTTTAGAACATAAAGATGATCAAAAATCATCTACCAGTCATGAGATCATACTGAATAGAAGATCTGATCACAATCTACACAGAAACAACTGAAATTAGAACAAATCAATAACGATTGCTGATATAATTGTCCACTTAAACTCATGCCTTATCCTTTTTCAACCAACAGCTTATGATTCATTTAAGGTTCGATTAGATGCTTTAGAATGCTAAGACCCCACAATCATTTGGTAAAAACCCTCACCCAACCTCAGGATTTCTTGAATTATGAATCAATCTTCATGGAACAAGATTTGTGGATAAGTGTGCAAATGATTATAAACAGAATATTTCATTCTGAGAGAAATTCATCGATAAGATGATTTGACATAATTATATCAAAATGGTGAGAGCTCCAGATCTATACTCACGTATAACAGAGGAGATAACCATTTGATCATGTGCTGATGAGAGCTCCAGGTCAGTACTATCGTACAGCAGAGGAGATCATCACTCCAGGTCAGTACTCACGTACAGCAGAGGAGATAAGCACAGACACAAGACATCTTAACACAAAATAAACCAGCAGAGAATGATGACATAACAAAGCAAAATGAACGACAGATTCATTCTCAATCCAATTTTTGTCAGGACTCAGTTTTTGTTCAATCCAAAATGAATGAGTAAATCCAGACATTCTTAAGCATAAAGTTTAATTTAATCATAAAGCTGTTGTCTACTTCATTCATCAGGCTGAGTCTATCAAGCATATCGTCAAAGAATCTGATCCATTTCTTTTTATTTTAATGTGAAACAGAATCCAGTAACAGTTACTATCATTTCTCATAGAATTACTGATCATGTAAATAAAAATATTTAGAGAATATACAATCATTTCTCATCATGTTAAATCCGATCTCAGAATAATGAAATTACTCCCCCAAATTTTTTATTTTCATATTTTTATAATTATAATTTTTTTTTAATTTTTTAATTATTATCAAAGAAATAGAAAATGAAAATTTAAAAGGATATTAACCCAAGCATAGAAATCAATTCATAAAAACGAGGTTTATCAAAAGTTTTTGTGAAAAGATCAGCTTTTTGATTTTTTGTATCGATGGGTATAATATTAATGAAACCCTTCTCCTGAGCATCACGAATCGCATGAATTCGGGTTTCAATATGCTTTGTGCGAGAATGATGAATGGGATTTTTAGCAATTCCAATGGCAGCCTCATTGTCACAAAATAAAGGTGTATGAAGAAAATTAATTCCATAATCAATCATTTGGTGTTGGATCCAGAGAACTTGAGAGCAGCAGCTAGATGCAGCAATATATTCAGCTTCCCCTGTAGAAAGAGAAACAGTAGTTTGTTTCTTGCTCTGCCAGGATACCAGACAATTTCCCAAATATTGACAACCTCCAGACACAGATTTTTTGTTTAACCTGCAACCATTGGAATCACTATCAGAATAAGCATGTAAATCAAAATTTCCACCATATGGATACCACAGTCCGAGACGAGACGATCCTTTGAGATAACGAAATATTCGTTTGACAGCTTTCTCATGAGATTCCTTTGGAGCCGACTGATATCTAGCATAGTAACCAACAGCTAAAGTGATATCAGGACGACTTGCAGTAAGATACATGAGAGAGCCAATCATAGATCGAAAGAGATGAGGATCAACTGGTTTTCCATTTTCATCTGGAGTGAGACAGGTCTGAGCAGTAAAAGGAGTCATCTCAGTAGACGCATCATCCATCTTAAATTTCTTCAGAATATCTTTAATGTACTTCTCTTGATGAATAAGAATTCCTTCTTTCTGTTGTTCAACTTGCAAGCCAAGAAAGAAGCACATTTCACCCATCATACTCATTTCAAACCTTTGGCTCATCACTTCTTCAAACTCTCTACACAATTGAGAGTTTGTGGACCCAAAAATAATATCATCGACATACACTTGAACAAAGATCATTTCACCATTCACCTCCCTTTTAAATAAGGTCATATCAATGGTACCACGAGAATAACCATTGCTTAAAAGATATTGCGTAAGAGTCTCATACCAGATTCTGGGTGCTTGATGAAGACCATACAAAGATTTATCAAGTTTATACACTTTATCAGGAAAATCAGGATCTTCAAAGCCTGGTGGTTGACAGACATATATCTCTTCATCAATGTCTCCGTAGAGAAAAGCACATTTCACATCCATCTGGTACACTTTGAACTGTTTATGAGCAGCATGAGCAAGAAATATTCGGATTGCTTCAAGACGAGCAACTGGAGCAAAGACTTCTGTATAATCAATTCCTTCTTCTTGAGCAAAACCTTGCACTACAAGTCTAGATTTGTTTCGCACCACCACACCCCGATCATCTGGTTTGTTCTTAAATACCCATTTTGTACCAATTGGATATTTGTTGGGAGGTAATCAACTAAGGTCCAAACCTTAAGCTTTCTAAACTGTTGAAGTTCCAATTGCATAGATTCTACCCAACAAGGATCTTGTAAAGCAGCATGAACATTTTTTGGAACAATTTGAGAAATGAAGCATGAGAAAAGACAAATTTTAATCAGACCAGATTGACTTCGCGTGCGAACACCATTAGAAACAGATCCAATCACATTATCAAGTGGATGATCTTTCAAAGTTTTGTAATCACTTGAAGAAGGAAAGATAGTTGAAGAAGTATCAGCCATAGCCGGTGAAAGATCAGATGAAGGTGTATCAATGACAGGTGTTGAATCAGGTAAGTTAGGAGATGTAGGAGATAAAGAATCAGATAATGGAGCTTGATCAGGCATTGGAGACGATGAGCTAACATCAGTTGAAACATCATCATTTACTTGTGGGATGGATGGAACAGACGATGAAGATGATGGAATAATATTCGTTTGAGTACTTGGAATTGATGTATCATCATCGAAAACTGGCAAATTAAATGAATTGAACTCAGTATCGGAATCAAAGAACCATGCAGGTTCAGATTTCACTTCAGAAGGATTGGATTCTTGCCAATCAACATAGAATGACTCTTGAACAATACGTGTTCTCTTGTTATAAACTCGGTATGCCTTTTGTGAAGAAGAGTATCCAACAAAATAACACTCGTCAGAAACAGCACCAAATTTTGTCTTTTGAGCTTGAGTATTCAGAAGAGTACAAGAACAACCAAATGGGCGAAAGAAATCAATTAGTGGCTTCCTCTTATGAAAAAGTTCATAAGGAGTCTTCACTTTATCTTTCACAATTAGCACCCTGTTTAGAACATAAGATGCACAATTAACAGCTTCAGCCCAGAAAATAATTGGTAATGAGGATTCTATCAACATTGTACGAGCAGCTTCCACAAGAGTGCGATTCTTTCTTTCTGCAATACCGTTCTGCTGGGGTGTTCTTGCAGCACTAAATTGTCTCACAATCCCTTTTTGAGCACAAAACAAATCAAGAATCTGATTTTTAAATTCAGTGCCGTTGTCACTTCTTAATCCCATAACCCTTTTCTTACTGACTGATTCAATAGAAATGATTAATTTCTGCAATTCCTCTGCAACTTCACTTTTGTGTGCAAGAAACCTCACCCATGAATAACGTGAGAAATCATCTGTAACAACAAGACAAAAAGATTTTTTAGCAATTGATTTAACACTAATTGGCCCAAATAAATCAGTGTGTAACAACTCAAGAGGACTTGAAATGCTATTTAAAAGTTTGAGCTTATGAGGTTTCTTATGTTGTTTCCCTTTGGCACATGCCATGCATTTTCAGTAACAGAAAAATCTTTTAAAGGAAGTCCTCTAACAAGATTGTTCTTTACTAATTTATTGATTATCTTAAAATTGACATGGCCTAAGCGACGATGCCACAAAAGTGACTCAGAGGTTGATGCTTTTGAGAGAAGACAAGTTGCAGTAGCCTTTGACTCATTAGAATTCATATCAAGAAGATATGTATCATGTTTCCTTGGAGCACGCATGAGAATTAAATCCTCCGGAATAGCAATCTCTGATTTTAAAAATAAACATTTGTCAGATTTAAATAGAACAGGAATGTCTTTATCACAAATTTGAGAGACACTCAGAAGATTAAATGCCAATTCAGGAACATGGTTGACTTTTTCTAGAGTAAGAGAACCATTGGTAACTTCTCCTTGTCCAATCATTTTTCCACCCTTCTTATCTCCAGCAAATGCTACATATCCTCCATCTATAATCCGATAATTGGTCAACAAATCCTTTAATCCCGTCATATGCTTGGAACAGCCGCTATCAACATGCCACAGCCTGTGTACAATCTTTGAAGAAGATCACTGAAATGAATGAACAAATCATTTAGCCAGGAGTAATAGGGACCCAAGATTGAACAACTTTGTTTTAAAGAAGCTGATTTTTTATGAAAGAAATTATTACTAATTTTGTCAATTTATTCCCAAAACAATTCCTATTAGAGGATCTTTCAATCAAAGGGCAATTTTTGATAAGATGATCCTCTTCACCACACCTGAAACAATGATGTTTGAATCTAGGTCGATGATGTGATGAGGTAAAAATAGGATCAATAATAATCTCCTCATCACATTCAGACAAACTAGAATCAACATCACTGAATGTCTCATACATCTCATGATGTTTTTGTTTATTTGAATCAGAGTTATTCTTTACAAAATCAGAACTTGATTCTTCTGACAAATCAGTAAAACTCGTACCATTGGTACCAGTTTCAGATAAAGACGAACTGCATTTTTCTGAAGATGTCATATTTAATGGTATGAAAGATGGAATAGGTTGAAAAAAGAATTTTTCGAAAGAATTAATTTTAAGTTGCTCAGTTGTTTTAGGAGAAACATCAGATTCATTGCATTCATTACCAGAACAAAAATCATCACTATCATGATTTAATTACAAGATGAAATAGAACAATCAAGAGAACATGAGACATTCAAGTCTGTTACATTTGAACTAGAAACAAACACTGATTTAAACTAGACTTATTATCTAAAACAGACTGCTGCTTTTCAGGTGTACTAGAACTAGTGCATCCAAGCCCACTAGTTGGTCCATAGTCGTAGTCTTCACGAATGTACTTAGAGTTATTCCCAACAAAACCTGCAGACATACTGTCAGTATCTGATTTGATTAAATCATTAGAAGGATGAGGAACAGGCATAGGAGAATAACAGTATGTACTAGGAGGAGGATAAACCTATACATTTTCATAACCCAAACCTGTTTTAATTCTTGCTCCCCGTTGAGATTTACAAGATCATCATGTTTCATTCCAGAAATAGTCCATTTATCTAACTTTGACTGAAGTTTGCTTGCTTCAAATTCAGCAAGAGCAACCCGTTCAGTCAAAGTATTAACCTCTACATTCCTTTCCAAACAATTCTTTTTAAATGATCAGTTTCTTTAAAGCCTCATTTAATTTCACAAAATATTTTGATTCATTCATTTTAAGTTCATCATTAATTCGTTTTAAATCCTTTTCATTATCAATTAACAAACGATTAGCCTTATAAACCCCAAAAAGTCTAATTTTACAAGCAGATGAACACATATCCTGTATTACCTCATAAGGAAGTCCCATTACCATCCTTTCGGCAGCTAAAGCTTTATTGCACATGCATACTGGAGTACTGATTTCCTTCCTCAACAGTAGCAGCCGCATCATCCTTCTCTTTTCCTTTCGCAGCTTTGAATTTCTTTCTTCATTTGAATCTGTAATATCCTCTTTCTTCTCTCCATCTGCCTTCTCTCTTTTCTTTCTTTACTGAAGGTTCATTCACTCCTTTGAATTCTTAAACAACACAAATCCATCTTTATCAACTTCCATCTCATCACTTTCCACAATCTCAGCAACTAACGCGTGATTTATTTCAGATCTTGTTTTCTTCCACCTCTGCACTCCAGTCAAAATTTGAGATCAAGGCTGACTCCTTTTTTGAATTTCCTTCTTCCTTTACTTTCTCTGCTGTCAATCTTGGTACTCCAGTGTTACTAGGATCTGTGACAATTGGTAATGGACATTCACGTTTAAAATGTCCCAATTTTTACAATTAAGCACCTCAATTTTGACTTATCAAATCCTAGTTTGAGGTTGATGATTGACCACCAAAATTCTTTCTTCCTGTTCTTTCCATGAATCTCCGGGCTCTTAAAGTTAACATTGCCATTTGCCATTGAATGTCAGTTTCTTCTAAATCATCAGGATCAACCTGATACATATCCTCCATAGTCATTCCTTTACCTTTCAATTCACCAGCAACAAGAGCTTCATAGCTCTGAACAAACATTCCAAAAGAGCGATTGTTTCAGATGGAATTGTAGTTTCAGCATTCACCTTAGAATTCCCAATTCTTTCCAACATGATTACTACCACTTGAGAAATTACTTGTATTGCTCCCTCCTTGAATTGGATTTTGAATGTGAGAGTTTGCAGCGGATGACAACAAAGCAGCATTTTGAGAAAAACCAGGTGTGGGCATCATAGTCCGGTTAAATTCTCTTCTTTCATATCCAACTCAAAAGATTTCAACTTGGTAATGATATCCATCAACTTATAATCTGTAAAACCTCTTTCTTGTTTGAGCATCCTCACTTGAAGACTCCACTGTGGTGGAAGAGAATCGAGAAGCCTGTTAACTGTTTCACTGTTGGAGAGTCTTTTCATCATACTTCTTCAGAGTGCTTGAGACGGTTAAGAAACGATTTGTAAGATCTGTCAAACTTTCATTCTTGTATCCTACAAACGAATTGAACTCCTTTTCAGCTTGAATACTCTTGTCTTTCACCAGATCTGCATTCCCATCAAAGAATTCACAGAGAGCATCATAAAGGGATTTAGCATTTTATGTCTATGCAAAACGATTGTAGATGTCTGGAGCCAAGCAGAGAGTTAGAGCACCAAAAGCTTTTTGATCACGATCAATCCTTTCAGATCTCTTTCGTATAAGAAATGGATCTTTGTTCTGAGAAACGACATCACCAACTGTAACCGGAGGTATATGAGGACCTGAAATAATCGATTCCCACTGATTATGATCTGTGTAGAAAAAGAAAGCTTTGAGACATCTCTTCCAATCTTCAAAATTATCTCCATTAATGAGTCTTGGAGGTCTATTAGGAGCAACACTTTCAAGATCCGCAAGTGTAAGAGTAGTTAATTTCGACATGATAGTTTCGGCAGAAAGATTGATAATTTCGCTGACAAATTCGCTAACAAATTCGCTGAAAGAGGTGACTTGACTAACAATTTCGCTGAAACAATACTATCGCAGACATTTCGCTAACACAGACACTTTCGCTTGCAATTTCAGCAGCACTTTCGCTTGAATCAGAGACAACAATTGCTTAGTTTCGCTGCTAATTTCGCAGGAAACAAGCTTGAACTTTCGTTCAGAAATAGATTCGGCAGCACTTTCGCTTGATAATTGGTCAAAAACACACTGAACTTTCGTTCAAGGAAATACTTTCGCTGAAACTCTAGAAAACAACTTCTGATCCAAAATAACTCATAATTTCGCTGGATGAAGATGACAGTTTTCGCAGTAAGAACAGTAATTTCGCTGGTCGATCTCAAAACCCTTTTTCACCTCAAAATCAATCTGAAATCATCCAAAACTCAATGAATTTGAGATCTGATGATTGTAGAATCTTCCTCAATCAAGAACAAGCATAATTCAATCAATTTCCATCCCAAAAACATCTGATAATCCAATGAAAATTGATTGAAACTAGATATTGACCAAAACCACAAAAACTCAACAAATCAAGAGCACTAAGGCTCTGATACCATATTGTTGGTCCATGTGATCGATGAACAGTACAATTGATAGGATAATTTGATCAATATCAAATACACAAACCAAATAACAACAATTGAGAAGTGAATATGATGAATCAAGACATAATTGATATTCAAATGAACAAACTCACTCAATAACAATAAGCACAATTGTATTTCAATGAAGTAACTGCTTAGAAATGATAGTTTGCAACAGAATTCCACGATTAGGGTTTTGCAAACTTACCATACAAAGTGAAATGACAATAGTATATATAGCGTCATAGTTTCGCTGACAGTTTCGCTACCAGCGAAACTGTCAAGCCGAAACTATAGTTTCGCCCGGCAGAACACAAGTTCGCCGGGTAAACCAAAACAGCAAACTGTGAGTGAAACTATAGATTCGCTCACAGTTTCGCTGGACTGCCAAAACTGCTAATTACTAACAAAATACAAAATGAAACTAACAAAAGTCCTATTACAATGTAAAGTAAACATCTATACTAAAGTGAGTCCAACCTAACATGATCTTCAGTTTTGGATATGAGCAATACTACACTCACAAGAAATGAAACATGCCTGTTGTCTAAGTCATCAGAAGATGAATCTCAGTTGTGGCATAGAAGGCTTGTTCATTCCAACATGAAGAATATGAATAAATTAGTGAAAAATGACTTAGTCATTAGACTGCCAAAGAAAGAATTTTATTGTTCAAATCATTGTCCTTCATGTTATAAAGGAAAACAACATAGGGTGTCACATAAAATCAAAATTATCAATACAAACACAACACCCCTCAAATTGCTTCACATGGATCTTTTTGGTCCAACCAATGTGATGAGCATTGGCAAAAGGCAATACTGTTTGGTGGTTGTGGATTATTTCACTAGATTCAGATGGGTGTTTTTCTTAAAACAAAAGAGTGAAACATCACAAACATTAATGGAGTTTGTCACTAATATTGAAAGGTAACTTGATCTAGAAGTTAAAATCTTAAGGAGTGACAATGGGTCTGAATTTATTAATACTGTCTTAGATTCTTTTTGTAGGATTAAAGGCATTGGAAGGCAATTCAGTGCGCCAAGAACTCCACAACAAAATGGAGTTGCTTAAAGAAGAAACAGAACTTTCATTGAAGCAACAAGGACAATGCTAGCTGATTCACAACTGCCAATCACCTTTTGGGCTGAAATAGTGAACACAGCTTGCAATGTTCAAAATAGGACATTAATTATCAAAGAACATAACAAAACACCATATGAGCTTTTATTTAAAAGAAAACCTTACATAGGTTATCTTAGAGCTTTTGGGTGTCATGTGTCTGTTTTAAACACAAAAGAACAATCGGGAAAAGTTTTTAGAGAAAGCCTATGATGGTTTCTTTGTTGGATATTCTTCAACATCTAAATCATATAGGGTTTACATTCCACAACAAAACATTATGGAAGAAACACCTAATGTGTCATTTGATGAATCCTTCTTTTCAAAATCTGTTAAAGGATCATCATGGTTGTTTGATATAGATGCACCCATGGACTCATTTAACTCTAGTTATTTGAATACTGCAGGTTCTGTGGATACATGCTATCCGTTTGTTCCTTCAAACATGAATGAAGTGTCATTACTTGCTGATCCTCCAAGAATTCAAACTTCAAGTGTTATTGACAATAGAATTACAAATCATGCAAATAATGCAGCACAAGACCAGCCAAATAGATCTACATCCTCAGATGAAAACACTACATTAGCAGCTGCTAACTCTGCATCCGCAGATGAGTGTTCTACATCCGGAGATATGGATATTACATCAGCAGATGTTCCATCAACACCAGTAGATATTCCACACACTGGAGATGGTCCATTACATTCCAAAGAATTGATGTCAGCAGGTCAACAAACACCATCCGTAGATGTTCCTGTAACTCCTAGGGAAGATCAAAACACATTCGTAGATGTTCCTGCGGAAGGCGTTCACAATGCAGCTAATGTACAAACTCATGAGGAGGGATATCATTCAGCTTCAGATGATCAACATGATCAAAAATTTGATTATTTCATAAATTCCTCATCTCAGCTGGGTCCCTCTTCATCAATGAACATGACTAACTTGGGTTCATCTATTCCATTTGAATCTATTCCAACAACAAGAATTCATAAGACTCATCCAATGGACAACATTACTGGTGATCTTAATGAAAGAACTACAAGAAGCCAAAGGGGAGCTGCAAACATTTGTCTCTTCACTTGTTTTCTTTCACAAGTGGTTCCACCGAATATCACAGCTGCATTAAAAGATAATAGCTAGATTGAAGCTATGCAGGAGGAGCTTCAGCAATTCAGAAAGCAAAATGTATGGAATCTAGTTGATCAACCTAAAGGTCAACATCCAATTGCCACTAGGTGGCTATTCAAAAATAAACTAGATGATAGAGGTGTAATAGTGAGAAACAAAGCAAGGCTGATTGCACAAGGATATACTCAAGAAGAAGGAATAGATTATGATGAAGTTTTTGCACTTGTTGCAAGTATTGAAGCCATAAGAGTATTCCTAGCCTATGCTTCATATAAGAAGTTCACAATCAATCAAATGGATGTCAAGTGTGCTTTCTTATATGGGAAAATTGATGAAGAGGTCTATGTAGCTCAACCTCCAGGTTTTGAAGATCCTGATTACCCACATAGGGTATACAATCTTGACAAAGCTTTGTATGGTCTTCATCAAGCTCCAAGAAAGTGGTATGAAACATTTTCATCTTTCTTGCTCAAGCATGGATATAAAAGGGGAACTATTGATCAGACTCTCTTTTTCAAAAAAGAACATCAAGACCTCTTAGTTGTTCAAATTTATGTAGATGACATTATATTTGGATCAACAAACAAGAGACTGTGTGTAAGCTTTGAAGAGTTTATGAAATCTAAATTTTAGATAAGTTTAACGGGAGAATTAACCTTTTTCTTTGGTTCACAGGCTCATCAAAACCAGATGGCATCTTTATTAATCAAGAGAAGTATATTCATCAAATCTTAAAGTGGTACAATCTTGCTGATACATCTTCATGCAAAACACCTGCTTCAACAATTGACAAGAATATACCTGATCCTACAGGAAAAACTGTTGATCAAAGATTGTATAGATTAATGATAGGATCTCTCATGTATTTAACTACCAGCAGACCTGACATAATGTTTGTTGTGTGTGTTTGTGCTAGGTACCAATCAGATCCAAAATAGACCCATCTGAATGTTGTTAAGAGGATCTTCAGATATCTCAAAGGGAAACCAACACTTGGCCTTTAGTATCTTAGAGAAGGAGACTTCTCTCCATACTCATATTCAGATAGTGACTTTGGAGGATGCAACAACAACAGAAAATCCACAACCGGTGGATGTCAATTAGGACCAAGACTTGTTTCATGGCAGTGCAAAAAGCAAACAAATGTATATGTATCCACAACTGAGGCTGAGTACATAGCTGCTTCAGCTGGTTGCTCTCAAGTTCTTTGGTTGCAAAACTAATTACTTGATTATGGTTACAATTTCCTTCAAACTCCAATTCATATTGACAATTCAGCTACTATGTTCATCACAACTAATCCAAAACATATTGAAATCAGATACCATTTTCTGAGGAATTGCACAGAAAAAGGTTTAATCAAATTAGTAAAAGTGGATACAACAAATCAGCTTGCTGATTTATTCACTAAAGCCTTTGATTCAGTTAGATTTAATTTTCTAATTGAGTCTTTGGGCATGATTAATTTAGATTAATCATCATTAACAAAGAAAAGCATTCTATCCTTGTATATAGTCATAAATAAAATCCAAAAGCGTTCATAAAAACATACAAAAATACAAAAATATTGTCTTTATTTAATGTGTCTATTTGATTTAGCATGACAATATGGGAAATGATAGTACACTATGCCTTTGCTTGCTTCCTGAGTTCTTAAATTTCATTAAAATCTGATCAAAAGTGCGTTGATATGTGAGTAGGTTCATCTTTAGTGGAAACTACACTAAGAGCATGCCTAACCTAATGCAAGAGTGACTGTATGTGGGAAACTCCATTTTGAGGATACAATAGTGAGTCGTATTTTGATGTGATCAAATCACTCATCTAAGCACACTATGCACCAACACTTTACAATCTCTATCATTGCAAATCATATTCCCTCTATTTTGTGTAAACAAAGACCTGGGTCTATAATCACCTTGGTGTACAGTTATGACCAATAGGTGAACAGATCATGATCCTCATCATCCCTCTGTTCTGTGTGAATAAAGATCTGGGTTAAAGGCACCTCTGTTTTACGGAAGTAGAGACCTGGTGACCTGATGATGATCATATCTCAGCTCTCAAAAGAATCCATTGTGATCAACTGTATATTAATTTAAGAGCTTTGCATCAATGCATTAAGGAGATGTCAAATACATCTCAAGATAGAACTTATAACTTAAAGTACATAGTTTCTAAGTGTGAAAAAGTAATGATTTAACTCACAAAAGGAGGACAAACTCTAATATGAATTGAATGTGGAGCCCATAACTATTTCTCTCTAATAAACATCAAAACATGATAAACAGCATGCCTAGTTGATACCATACTCTTGTTTGAATTTAAGTGGAAAATCATACTTGCAATCAGGACTAGAATCAGGTCTTATTTCATCAAACAAATTAAACAGGAAGATGCTTAGTGTTATAATGTGATCCCTTTATATGTTTATATATGCTTGTACATAAAGTTTAATTCAATTTTGTTTCTTTTAGCTTATTTATTTTTTGGTTCTTTTGGACAGTCATGTGCCTTTCATTATATTCTTCTACATAAATTTATGATAAATGCCTCAGTTCAACATTAATCACAAATTTAGGGGTATAGTTAATTCATGAAAGTTTGAAATCAGAATTGTCAAATAAATTATCAAATGAAGGAATGGAACTTGAGCACTAACTTGGCTGTAGGATACATGAAGTTTTTCAAGTTATAATTCTTCTTGTGCACCAATTGTTATGTAAACGAAGTCAACAACGTCCAAAAGAAACAAATGGTTCTATCATTTGAATAGAACCATACAATCAAATAAGTTTCAAACTTTACATATCAACATAAGGAGAAGATACAGTGCATTTAACTCTTCAGCAGAAGCTACAATGCATTTCAGTTCAGTAGATGATAAAGTGCGAAACTTAATCCAGAAAAACATAATCCGTAAATTGGTAACCTATGGATGTGGTCATATTTTAAAAGTATAATACGTTTCCATGTATTACTAACCTATGGAAAATCAAATTATACTTCAATCAAAATTCAATTCTTTCCTAAGGAAGAATTAAAATCTGCGGAATAAATAAATTCCACGAAAGGGTAATAAGGAGAGTGGGACCCACTTTATTAAATAAATAAAATTAATGTGTCCGAGGGAGTATAAATGATATTTTTGACTTGGTATTCATTATTCACTTTTACAGAGAACTTTTTGACCTAAAAACTCGTTAGTCAAAACCATCATCCCTCCTTCATCCGATTTCAAATTACCCAAATCTTAACAACAAACAAATCTTAAACTTGATTTCAGGTCTTTGTTTTCAAGGTAAACATATCATAATCATCAATAATGAACTGATTGATTTGTTATTATCATCTAAACTCTCCGTATTCTTAGGAATGATAACTTTGTTCTAACATAATTTCCTTCATTCTTATGAACATATGGCTAATCGCTTAGCAAGAGAGCACAATGTATGTGCATTCATAAATCCTGGCGACCCTGTATCTGAAGGATGTCGAGATATCATCCGATTCTTACGACGATCCAGGATCTTCTATGCTTTAATAGCGGAGCCTGCGATTCATCATCAACACATCATAGACTTTAGGAACTCAGCTATGATAGAAGTGGAAGGAGATACAGAAGTAATAGTTGCTACAGTTAGGAATGGGCAGATTTGATGATTACTGAATAAATCATTAGGGGAGTACTTGAGCGAGGAGAACAAGAAGTGGCTCACCCTGATGTGTTTGAGAATGAGTATATAGAGAAGATCTTCTACCTTATGGGTTATAATGGTGATTTTAAGAAGGGTGAAATCAATAAAGGAAGACTGTGTAAGCCGTATAATTCCTATGTCACACCTATGTGAAATGTATTTCAAATAGAAAATCAGACCTTGATAGGTTTTCAAGGCACATTTCATCTGGAATCATTGGAATATTTGAGGACATGACCTACAACTACATGAAATACATCTTTGGTTGTTTGTGTGACCAAATCAGAGTACAAAAAGCTGATAAGATGTATATGTTTCCAAGGTTCCTACAACTGATCATTAATGTTGAGCTGCCTGGGATAGACAGAGATGGTGATGTGTTTGTTCAAACTCATTTAGGAAGATCTGTACTGAAAAAGATCAGTGGAAAATATCAAGGTGAATACATGCCCATGTTTGCACATGTGGTTCATCGTAATGCTAACATTCCACCAGAGCTGGTGTTGGAAGACCAACAAGATAGTTCTCCTGCTGATACTGAGCAAGCCTCCCATTCTCCTCCTCAATCACCCATACACCACATCATCAATCTCCATAAATCCAATTCTCTGCCAGCCAAAACACCCAGCCCATCTCACCTATTCATCATGAACCATCCCCACAACCTCAATCACCAGCCAGTGAAAACACCTTGCCCATCTCTCCAATTCACCCTTAATCACCAATTCATCAACAACCTCCAACTCCTCAAAACCAATCACCTAAAAGTGTTCATACAGAGGCACTTTCTGCTACACAGTCTCAAAACTCAGTTCACACTAGTGAGACAGAGTTAGCATCTCAAGCAAGCACTATTCCATTCTCAATAACCAAATCTCAAACCCCTGTTCTCTCAAATAATACTGAGCTAGTCTCACCAATCACTGATCTTCAACACCAACATCAACCTGATCAAGAACTAGCAAATCAAGCAACTGAGTCTAGTTCAAGTTTTGCAAGTATAGCCCCTACTGAAGGTGATGAGGATGAGATTACTAATCAACATCAAGAAGGTGAAGCGGAAGAAAATTATGTTGATGTTATTGATTATTATAAAGATGATCTCAGTGATGATGATATCCCATTGAGCAAAAGTTATCTGGTGGCTGAGTATAACAAGTTGACTATCAAGTCAAACAAAAGGTTGGAAAGAATAAGAGAGTTGAAAGGTGTGATAAGAGAGAAGGAGGACCAACTGATAAAACAAGAATCATCATTGAAAAGGCTAAGAGAAGATAGTCAATCTAACAATGAGTTGATTGATGCATTACATCAACTGGTGAGAGAACTCAAGGATTCAGTGAAGCTTGAAAAAGATGAAAAGAAGAGAACTCAAGAGGAATTGAAGAAAGCCAACAACAACTTGAAAAATGTGTCAGATATGCTGAAGAGGAAAGGTCAAGAAGTTGAGGAGCTAAAGATGAGACTATGTGCTCTTGAATCAAGTGCTCCTGCAACAAAAACAACAAAAAAATCTGCTGAAGCTTCATAGTCAATCATACAATATTCCCGGAAAAGAAAGTACTTGAGTTTATTCAAGAAGGAAGTGATTGAAGTTCAAGATTCTCCAAAAAGATCAAAATCTATATCACCATAACACACTCCTTCGGCAGAGTTGTCTACCTTGAAGACTATCTCACATGCTGAAGTAGAAAGTGATGAGGAATGGGAGGAGCTGACAAAGATGGAATCTCCTAAGGAACAAACAGACAAGGATGAACAACTGATGACAACCAAAGACATATTGGAAGAAAGGCCAGAATCTGCTAGGTTCATGACACTCATAAACCACGGCTTCCTATATGACATGGTAGAAAGGATGAGCATGAAGGAGATACAAGAAGTACTTAAAGAATTTGAGCTTGCAAGATTCATGATCTCCAAATGCAACTATGAAACCTTCACAGCCTTTCAGTCCATTCAGAAAACAAAGAAGGAGTTGGGTCAATGTGATACAACTAAACTCAACAAATACAATATGATTTGTTGGTTACAAGGTCATAATTATAAGATGCATGAGTTGAAAGGGAGGTCAGTGGGAGAACTAACAAGAATAATGGAAAATGTTATGAAGGTGGAACTAGAAACTAGAGTAATAGTTAGGTCTAAAGCTCCAAATCTTGCTTTTGAACATCAAGCCAAAACCCTGGTTGAATCTATGATTGTAGAAAGAAAAGATCAACACAAAGGAAAAGGAAAGCTTATCAGATAACCAATAGAAGTTATTCCTGGCAAGGTATGGCCATTGGGCACAACAATAAGAGAGATAACTGAGAAAAATCAACTCTAATTGAGCTATTTGATCATCTCACAACTCCCAGTTCTGTTGAAGAAAACAGGATTATGGCCTGGAAATATGATCCAGACTAGGATTATGCTGTTATTAAAAGAACATCAAGAAGGATTGAATACTTCAACTTAGTAGAAGCAATATTTGTCTATCTCTGATTATGACATTAAAGATCTCCATGGCCTAATCATCACCAACTATCCTATTAACCCAAGACGAAGAGATTTCTTAGTGGCAGTGGGTAGGGAAAAACAAATTCAAGGATGATGTATTGAAAGAAGCTAGAAGAGATGATATTGAGCATATTAGAAGGACAAAGAGTCAAAGAAGATCCAACTCCAACTCTTCCTCCTTGGTTGATGATGAATTCTTGAGGAGGGTTGGATACTCAGATAGAAAGATTGCAGCCATCAAGAGCATTGAAGGAAATCATTATACATTTCCCATAAATGAATGGGGATATGTTGAGAGCTCAAAAGAGTTGGTGTTGTTAAGGAATGAAGAAAAGAAGAAAGCACAAAGTATTAGACTTTTTGATCCTGTGGAAATCAAGCTTCTTCACCCAAGTTAGACTTCATATCTTCATGACAAATATTTCCTAAAGCTGACAGATGAAAAATCTCAGAATGACTTGTGCTTATATGTGCATCTTATTCAAGTCATTGAGAAATTGAATGCAAAGGCATATAGGAGAAGAAAGTTTGAATTGATTAGCATATAGATATCTGAAGTGAATGATATGAGAATTTCAGAGCAAGATGAATTAGAGATAGTTCATAACAATAATATTTTGGCAACCCTAACAATAGAAGAAGACATACTAGGGTTGAGTTTTGAAACACTACAGAAGATCTGCTGAATGGGGATCAAGTATAAGTACGATGATCAAAAGGATGCAATGTCATATTTTAACAAGAAGATGGTGTCAAGGGTCAAGGATCTTTTAGTTTTGTAGAACTGATTACAAGTGTCTAAGCCTAAGGGGGAGTATTGTTAGATCTAGGAATAATAGGTCAAGATCCTTTTGTAGAGGCTTAGCATTTTAATCAATGTTTTAATAAACACTTGTAACTCATTACTTTAATGTATGCATTATGTATATAGGTTAACCCGTATCTGTGTTGATTTATATGTATGATTGCAGGTTCAAACATCATACTTAGTCAATTTCTAAAATTGACCAAGTGTAAGAAACATTTACAGATGAATATTTATGTTCTTCCATAGATAATCTTACAAGAAATACATCTGATAATCTTCTACGAAGAACACTGCTGTGCAGATGAAGTCTAGGGTGTGTTGTAAGACCAAAGACCCACAGATGAACAACTTGCAATCCAATGAAGAATACCAAGTGAAGACTCCTACGGAAGGGAAAACTCCTGCGGAAGAGAAAGTTCCTGCAGAAAACCAAACACTTGTACTCACATTATCAAGTAATTCAAGTCAACAAGTCAAACACTGACTCCAAGAGATTTCTTGTTTCCTTAACAGAAACCCTGTGCTTTTAATATTAGTCCTAGGTTACACATCAAGGTGACAACAAAAACACCAAACATCACATCGATCCACACGATCAATCAAGCACAATAACCCTAGCAACAACCACATCAATACACCAAAATCATCAATACATTCGAAGCAAACATTGTCATTAGCAATCATTATTTGATCATTTGTAATCATTAGTTGGCTTTAATGAAATTATTTTGAATCAAATCATGTTCATTCATTTATTGTGATGAAATCATTATGTTCGTCGTTATTTATATTTATTGTCTTAGATATTTAATAATTAATCAATTGGGCAACGATTAATGATCATTCCGTAATCATTAAATCGAACCAAATCTAACACTGATAATTTCTGATTGCAATCCTAGGATACACAAGGTCTAGTCACAGAGTTGGGTGAAAACACTCTCAGTGTTAGAACCCGATCTGGGCGGATGTGGATTCCTCATTACGGGGATCTACGTGGACAGATCATGGATGAGGCTCATAAGACTTGATACTCCATTCATCCCGGTGCTACAAAGATGTATCAGGATATCAAGAAAGATTATTGGTTGCCGGGTATGAAGCACGACGTAACGGAGTACGTGAGTAAGTGCCTTACTTGCTTGCAAGTGAAGGCAGGAGCATCAGAAGCCATACGGAAAGATCCAAACTTTGGATATACCCGAGTGTAAATGGGAACACATCACCATGGACTTCATTACAAAGCTACCTCGTGCCGGGAGGGGGTACGATGCCATATGGGTGACAGTTGACTGTCTGATGAATAGTGCTCACTTCCTACCGATCCGTGAAATGTATTCATCTGAGAGGTTAGCGGACAAAGATATTGTAACTCGTCATGGTGTACCGGTGTCTAATTTGTCTGACCGTGACACTTGGTTTACATCCAAGTTTTGGAAGAGATTTCAAGATGCAATGGGGACGAGGTTACACATTAGTACGACTTATCATCCTCAAACGGATGGTCAATCAGAGAGGACTATTCAGACACTTGAGGATATGCTTCAGGCATGCATCATTGACTTCGGAGAAAGCTGGGATGAACACTCACTGTTAGCTGAATTCTCTTATAACAACAGTTATCATGCCAACATTGGTATGCCACCCAATGAGATGCTATACGGTAGGAGGTGTAGGATGCCCGTATGTTTGGGTGATATTGGTCAGAAAGAGTTAGGGAGCATGGAATTGATCGAGGCTATGACTGAGAAGCTGGAAAATATCAAGGCCTTTATGAAGGCAGCCAAAGATAGACAAAAGTCGTATGCCGATAAGAGACGTAGACCGATTGAGTTCAAGGTGGATGATAAAGTTATGCTGAAGGTCTCAACTTGGAAGGGTATCATTCGATTTAGAAAGTGGGGAAAGTTGAGCCCAAGGTACAAAGGGCCTATTCGAATTATTGCTCGAGTGGGAGAGATGGCCTATAGTTTAGAACTACCAGATGAGTTAAGTGGAATTCATCTGATGTTCCACGTATCTCATTTGAGAAAGTGCTTAGCTGAATAAGATATGGTTGTACCACTAGAGGACATTGAGGTAGACGAGCGGCTCAATTATGTGGAGAAACCAGTGGAGATCATTGATCAGAAGGAGAAGAGATTACGGTATAAAGTGGTTCCCTTGGTGCGAGCACAGTGGAAGCATAGAAAGGGATCCGAGTCTATGTGGGAGACTGAGGAGCAAATGAGACAGCATTACCCACAACTATTCAAGGAGTAACAAGTTTTGGGGACGAAACCTATATAATGGGGGTGGACTTGTAACACCAGGAATTTTTAAAAGAAGAGAAATGAAGAATAAAAGTGAAGAAAAAGGAAGAAATGCAATTTAACTCAAGTTGAGGGGTTAAATGTGTAAAAAAGACAAAATAATATAATATCTTGTACAAAACAACATGGCCACCCACTCCCATGTTACATCAACCTTTCAATCGGTTTTTAGAGAGAGAAAGAGCATAATTCTCTTGGGTTCTAGAGAGAGGAAGAAGAAGAATTCAGATTTGAGGTTAGTTTTTAGTATTTTGGCTTGTTCTTGGCTAGCTTTAGCCTCGGGTTTATGCTTATGTGTGTTTTGTGGGTTCGTTTGTGTGTTTTGGTGGGTTTTTAGGTGTTTGAACTAATTTGCATTCGGGTTTGAAGAAGTCATACACGAAGGTTGCAAGAGGTGAGTTCTAGATCCCATCTTTACATGTTTTAACTTGTTTTGGGGCTGGAAATATATATTGTAACGTTTTTATTATGTTGGGTATGTGTACCCGTATGTAGTTGTGTATGCCTTATGGGTGGGTGTATGTTTATGGTTGAATTATGGTTATATTCATGTTTTATGCTTTGTTATGATACTTATTATGTTAGAACAAGGCTAGAACATGTTAGAATGATGATTTGGGGATTGAATTATGATGCTAGTTACAAAGTTAGTTGTTCATGCACCCAAATAGTACCCATGCACCTAAAAAGGTGCCAAAACGCCTAAGTATTTGCCCATGCGCCCAACTGCTCGAACACCCAAGTGCCCATGCGCCTAAGTCAGGCTCATGCATTACATAGTGTCCATGCAGCTAGGATTTTCCTTAGACGCCTAAGTATTCACATGCGCCTAAGGGCTCATGCGCCCGTATAGTGCTCATGCACCTAGAATTTCCCCATGCGCCTAAGTGTTCCATGCGCCTGAGAGGTCATGCGACCGTATTGTGGTCATACGCCCGCATAGTGCTCATGCGCCTAAACACTTAGAATTTATTCTGAATTTTTGGGAAATAGGGATTTTTAGGTTATGATTAGTGATGTTCCCGGGGATGATGTATGATGTCTTATGATGATGTATGATGATGTTATGTATGTTTATGCTCTGTTTCTTTATGTTCCTTATTACGTATTATTATTGCGTGGTTTTACGTGATGTGATTATGCTAATGAACGTAAAGTATTATCTTAACGAAGCGAAAGATTTAAGATCATGAAAGAGGAAAATAATGAATGAACGAATGAAAGTCTTGCAAGCAAAATGAAAGGAGGTTCACAACTCCATGAGAGTTGTTAGCTCAACTATGTGTTTTATAGCGTGCCATCTTGGTTAACCCATGAGGGTTCACACACAAGGGGAGTCAGTCTTGGTGAATGCTCCATACATGCGATATGGGATCCTTGTCGCTTAACCCTAGATGAGATGGCTTTGTGCCCAAGAGGGGAGTTAAGCATATGACAGGATCTGGATAGAAGTGAAAGATAATGTACAAAACGTGCGATGCATACGAAAATGAATGATGACGAAGATAATAATGTTATTATCTATGTGTATGTACGATGTATGATCACGTGCGAAAGTAAAGAAAATGTTTTAACTAACGAAAGGTAAAGTATATTTTATAAAACTAGAACTCACTCAGCATCATTGACTTTTATGTATTTTCCAGTTGGCAGGTAATGGTTGCTAAGGGTGGCACGGGATGAAGCTACTTGGAAAGTTTTGGATGACATCCATTTTAAATCATAATGATGTTTTTGCGCTGTAATGCAATCAAACTATATTTTGTAACGATTAACATGTTGTATTATTTGGCAAAAACAATTATTAACATATGAAATATTTTTAGTTAAATGATTCTGCTACGTTGTTTATATAAAGTTTATGTATTTTCAAGTATGATGTGCAATGATTATCCAACTGTAAGCGTTCCGGGAATGGGGCCTTACATACTTTCAATCCTGGATTTGTAACCTTATCAAAATACTTATCACCATAAGCTTCTAAATAACTTTCTTCTTCTACTAAGCTTGATTCTCCTTTTCCTTTCCTTTTCAAAGTTTGAAAATACATCTTGTCCCCTTGATCACACCTTCTTTGGAGAAAAGATGGCATTCTAGAAATCCCTCGGTCTATAAGTTCATACAGGTCTCTCCTCTTGAAGCCTTTGTAGGATTAATCATAGGTAACTTGTGTAATTCTTTTAAGTCTTGGACCGGTAGAGCAATGATGCTTGAATAAAAATGATAAACATCACAAATAGCATTCACTCTCTTTATCAAAAATACATCAAATATCTCATCATATTTCCATGCAATAATTTTCACTTCTTTTGTTTTATCAGGCACATTCATAGCATTCAATAGCTCTGAGATTGATTGTCCTGTTTGTAATACATTTCTTACAATATCTCCAGCCAATCTTGCTTTATTCCAAAGTTGTTTCTGATTTATAGACACTTTGTACGCTTGCTTTTCAGTATCAGGAAACATCTTTATCAGCTCTTTCCTCTTATCATGACTCCTTTTCACCAATTCCATTGATTTTATCTCTTGAGGCTTTAACATTCTTGTTCTCTTTGTAATCTCCGAGTATTGTGGGTTATCCATGTCAAGTACAATAATCTTGTTATGTTGTTTCTCCGTTTCTTGAAAACTTCTTACTAAGTTTCTCATAGATTCTCCTTGCAGCCTGTTCAATCTCTTTCGTGGATAATTCCTCGATTGCAACCAAATCCTCAAAGATGTAATACTCATATCCTCTGGATCAGGATGGTGCAATTCAGATACAGGAATATCATCAATATTAATGCTTTCACTCATCGATGCTCATTCTCCATGTTCTAAGCTAATCTCATTTGGATCTACCGGGGCTGATGATTCTGCTAACAAACACTTCTCATATTCTTTGTTAATCTAAGATACCGTCAAACCATCTAAAATACACGATTATACTTCTTCTTTACCAAGTAATTATACCTATCTTCAAAGTCACAAGGTATATCTTCTTGAGTGTTTTGCAGTGGAGACTCAGCAATCTCACATACATCATCCTCAAGCACTTCGTCATACCAATCATCAGGAAATTCAATGTCTAGATCATCTAAAGCCTCAATTTGCTTTTGAATATCAACATCTTCTACATTCAATACATCCACTGACTCTTCTCCAGTTTTTTAGAATCTTTGAAGGTTCAGATGATGATTCTATCTCAGCTTCATCTAACTTCCTTTTACCTTTATTCATCTTTGATATTTTTTCAATCACACTAACTTGAGCTTTAGATTCAATCTCCTTTTCTATGATTATCACTTCAGATTCTTTCTCATTTTTATTCATATCATCTTTTAACTTTTCAACCTCTTCAGCCAATCTCTTTATATTTTCTTCAAGATCAATCACTAACAAATCTTTATTGTCCGACTCAGCTTTCAACAAAGCATTTTCTTCTTGTAATTTCTTGATAACTTCTTCTTGTTCATCATTCTTAACTTTCAACTCATGAATCAATTCTTCATCATTTTCATCTTCAGTTTGCACACATGCATCTTGATTTTGATTCAACACAGTTCATCCACAATCATAATTTGTTTCTCTTGAATAGGAGATTGTACACCAGAAGGTACATTCTTTGTAATAGGTTATGATAATATTGCATCAATGTAATATAAATCAAAAGTCTAATGTTGCTCCAAACTTTCATCAACATCATCATCACCATCATTCTCCTCATCTCCTACTTGATCATTTACTTCAACTTCAGTTTCATCATTACCCATGTTTTCATCTCTATTCTCAGACATAGTCTCTTCACTATCAATCTCTCGTTCAGTTTCTTCAACATTTCCTCCAGCATTAGCATCATGATCATCATTATCACCATCATCATCACTACTTGATGAACTATTATCATCATCATGCTCATCTTCATCCTCATCATCATCATCTTCTACTTCTTCATCAATCGCTTCTTGAATCACATCCTCAATCAAATCATTTGGATCAATTGGTTCATCTTCAAGTAAATAAAAATGCTCTTGATTAATATCCACTTCATCCCCTTGCTACAACCCTCATATAATCAAACATAGGAATGTTATGGGCTCTAGTAACTATTGCAAGTCTTTTGTACACATTGTCAGACTTGTATTCTAGATTCGTTCTTTCTCCATTAACACCATACACATGAAAATCTAGATATTATTCATTAATTATCATCCAAAGTAACCTTGGATACATCAATTACTTGTTCCTTTTCCCTTTCACCAAGTTAAAAATAAATCCATTCATGATCCATTTGGCCATATTAAACCTTCTGTAGTAGCCAATGCAACTATTGGAGAAGCAATATCAACCGGGAAAGAATTCCAACCAGCACTTCTTTTCGAAATACAATGCTGGAATATGTAGCATAGAAGCTTCCAGTGATTATATACTCTTGCTCTGAAATATTGCTTCTTAGTGAAATTATTAGGATGACCCATCATCATGAATGTCTCTCTACATTCATTAAAAGTAAACTCTGACAAATCTTGAACATCATTGTCACCAAGTCTAAGAGCATCTCTAATTGACTGCTCAGACACTTCAATCATCCTATCTTTAGTGACAAATCCTCTCAACGCTTTCTTTCCTTCCTCCTCTCTTTCTATCTCAGCAGTTCTCCAGAATCTCTTAATCAGTCATGCATATATGGCTGGACGTGCACACATGCTATAAACATATCTGGTTCTCAAAAGAAATCTAATCATTTCTTCATATCTAGCTGCATCTCTAACCTCTTCATCAAGAAAAGCTGTCACGTTATGCTTCGGTTCAAACTTTAGCTCAGCCATCTGTCAATCACAAATAAAACAAAGTATAAGAATGAATGTATTACATTGATGTAAATCTCATTATGATTTATCAATTTTTTATCCAATAACACTTAGAAATTTCTCGAAGTGTTTACTCAATCACTCAAATGAATTGGATATAAAATCAATTAATAAAGTAAAATGTAACCAATTATGCATACTAGTTAATTTTCAATTTTACTTAATAGATTTTAAATTTTTAAAATTTAATCAATTTTTATTCAACATTTTCTAAGTGTTTGAACACTCACTGTCATAGACAAAATCAAGTTTTAGAAATTTATAATCACTAACTCATTTGCATCTCTTAGATTTATGAAAATTAAGAGAATTTTGATGGTTAACAATTGAAATTTTATTAAAAATCCAATTTGTTGATTTAGTTCAATTGTCAATTTTTTATTATTATATTTGACTGATGAACACCATGATCATCTAAGAAATTTTTATGATAAAATTGAGTTTTGATGATGTCAATCTGGTTGAAAACATGTGTTATCAACAGATTCAAGATCAATTTTTAACATTTTAACACATATAATCGGTAAATTTCAAATTTCTCAAACCCTTAGGGTTCAAACGCCCGAATAGCATTCAAACGCCCATTCGAATGTGTGTTTAACATTATGTGATTTGATGATTTGCACTCAACATGATGTTTAGGATCAAAAATTATACCTAAATATCACAAAGATTTCACGAAATCAGACTAAACAATAACAATGAAGATTATTAGATGCGTATGAAGAACAAAGAGTTTAAGTGTGTGAATGAACGAGTGAAATGAAATTCTATCTAGTGTTGAGTTTATATATGTGTAAAAACTCTTAGACGCATGACCACTGTGAAGGCGTATGACCCCTGTTGAGATGCATTACACTTAGGCGCATGACTAGTGTACAGGCGTATGACTCCTTTTGAGACGCATGAGACCTAGACACATGAACTCACTTGGTCAGATTTCATTAAAAAGGACTTAGGCGCATGGGCACTGTTTTAGGCACATGAGCACTGTTCAGCCGCATGACCTAGCCTGAAACACCTAACACTTGGATAATTTCATGAACCCTCAGTTCGTATGAGAACTGTTTAGGCGCATGGACTTTCATAGCGTCTACACTAAATATTTTCAACATGGAAAGTCTGGTACTGTTCAGGCGCATGAGCTTATTTGAAACGCCCATCACTTAACCAGTTTTTTAGACTTATGACAACTGTTTAGGTGTATGAGGTTGAACCAAACGCCCAACACTTGAACAAATTTCTAAAACATCATCATACTTCTAACACTTGGAATCTTTTTTCACCAAAATCATACAAACCCTAGTTCTGAAAATTTTTAGTGTTCCTCATGAAATTTTCAACCCTTGGTCAAATTTTGACTTTAAATCATTAAAAATCAATTTTTAAGACAAAAATTTTTAATTTTTTTTTTCAAATAATTTCCCGGTATTTTAGTCTCAAAATTATGAAATTTTTCAAAAATTACGAATAATCTTAATTCTTTTATTTTTAATTTCAAGAAGCTTTTCACATTTCAAATTAGTCTGAAATCTTTTCAAGTTCATTTTTTGTATCATATCAAACACACACATGCTTGAACATTTTAGCTTCATCCTTTTCATCCAAACATTTAATGTGATTATTTCTTTTTCAATCTTTACTCCCCCTAAACTTTTAAGTTCACAAACTTAAAAGTTTATTTATGTTGCAAAATAGAGAAAAACAATCATTATCAACATGCCTACACACATAAAATCATGTAAAAATCAAAATAAAGCATAATAAAACTCTACTATATACATAATGAATATATTCCTGTAATGAGATCATATCAGTTAAGAATCAGCACATTAAAATAAAAAATTATGGATAGTCATACACAGTGATTAAATCCTGATCAGGTGTGTTTCATGACAGCGTTCCCGCAGCAGAGGAGACACTAGATCTAAGGATAGACAATGAGTGCTTTAGCAAAAGTATCAGCACACTTACTTTTTCAATTCTTGGATTGATTAAGGTTCAATTAGATATGACATTATGTAACCCACACTTAGACTTAGAGAGTCCGACCCTCGTCAAGGTATGCAAGCAAGCACTTTTACTCAACTTAAAACCTACATATATGAAGATCATGTATAGGTTGGACTCACCTTAGTTTAGATTGCTTACTTTACTTGTAATAGGACTTTTGTTAGTTTCCTTTTTGTATGTACTTAGTTTTGTGTGTTTTAGCAGTCTAGCGAAACTGTGAGCGAATCTGTAAATTCACTCACAGTTTGCTGTTCTTGTTTACCTGGCGAACTTATGTTCTGCCGGGCGAAACTGTAGTTTCAGCATGACAATTTCGCTGACAGCAAAACTGTCTGCGAAACTAAGACTGCTATATATACTCATGTTAATTTTCATTGTAAGGTAAGCTTGCAAAACCCTAATCGTGGATCATTGTTGCAAGTTACCTATTTCAAGCAGTTATTACACAGAAATATCATTGTGCTTTTTGTTATTGATTGTCATTGATCATTATGTTATCAAGTATGAGTTAGTATTGTGTTCAATCTTCTCTACTATCATTGTTTAGCATGCTTGTTGGATATTGAGCAATTCTTCACATCATTTGCATTGTTTTTCGATCACTTGGACCAACAATATGGTATCAGAGCCTTAGTGCTCTTGATTTGTTGAGTTTTTGTGGTTTTTGTTCAATATCTAGTCTCAATCAATTTTCATTGAATTATACGGTGTTTTTGACATGGGAATTGATTGAATTATGCTAGTTTTTGATTGAGGAAGATCTTACAATCATCAGATCTCAAATTCATTGAGTATTGGATGATTTCAGATTGATTTTGAGTTGAAAAAGGGTTTTGAGATCGATCAGCGAATTTACTGTTCTTCCTGCGAAACTGCCATCTTCTTTTAGCGAAACTATGGGTTATTCTGCATCTGAAGTTGTTTTCTAGTGGTTCTGCGAAGCTAATCTTTTGAACGAAAGTTCATCAGTGTTTGTGAACGGTTAACAAGCGAAATTGCTGCTGAAATTGTTTTTGAACGAAAGTTCAAGCTTGTTTCGTGCGAAGTTATCAGCGAAACTAAGCCAGTGGTGTCTTTGGATTAGCGAAAGTGCTGCCGAAATTGCTAGCGAAATTAGCTTCCTCAGCGAAATTATTAGCGAAAGTAATTTTGCAGCGAAACTATCAGCAAAGTCATCATTTTCTGCGAAAGTGTCAGCGAAATTATTTTCTTCTCTGCCGAAACTAGAATGTCGAAGTTAACCACTCTCACACTTGCTGATCTTGAAAGTGTTGCACCCAATAGGCCTCCAAGACTCATTAATGGAGATAATTTTGAAGATTGGAAGAGATGTCTCAAAGCTTTCTTCTTCTACACTGATCATAACCAATGGGAATCGATTACCTCTGGTCCTCACATACCAACGGTTACTGTTGGTGATGTTGTCTCTCAAAACAAGGACCCATCTTCCTATACTGAAAGAGATCTGAAATTGATTGATCATGATCAAAAGGCTTTTGGTGCTCTAACTCTCTGTCTAGCACCAGACATCTACAACCGTTTTGCAGAGCATAAAAACGCTAAATCTCTTTACGATGCTTTATGTGAATTTTAGGATGGTAATGCATATTTGGTAAAGGATAAGAGCATTCAGGCTGAAAAGGAATTCAATTCATTTGTGGGATACAAGAATGAGAGTCTGACAGATCTCACAAATCGTTTCTTAACTGTTTCAAGCACCTTAAAGAAATATGATGAAAGGCTTTCCAATAGTGAACAAGTTAACAGGCTTCTTGATTCTCTTCCACCCCAGTGGAGTCTTCAGGTGAGAATGCTTAAACAAGAAAGAGGGTTCACATATTACAAGCTGATGGATATTATCAATAAGTTGAAATCCTTTGAGTTGGACATGAAAAGACGGGAATTTAACCAGACTATGATGCCCACATCTGGTTTTTCTCAAAATGCTACTTTATTGTCATCCGCTGCAAACTCTCAAATACAAAATCCAATTCAAGGAGGGAGCAATACAAGTACTTTCTCGAGTGGGAACAGTCATGTTGGAAGAGATTTGGGTAATTCTAAGGCCAATGTTGAAACTTCAATTCCATCAGAAACAATGGCTCTTTTTGGAATGTTCGTTCAGAGCTATGAAGCACTTGTCGCTGGAGAACTAAAAGGGAAAGGAATGACTATGGAAGACATGTATCAGGTTGATCCTGATGATCTTGAAGAAACTGATATTCAATGGCAGATGGCTATGTTAACCCTTAGAGCTCGAAGATTTATGGAAAGAACTGGACGAAAGAACTTTGGTGGTCAAACATCTAATTCAAAACTGGGGTTTGATAAGTCGAAATTGAGATGCTTTAATTGTAAACAATTGGGACATTTCAAACGTGAATGTCCATTACCAATTGTAACCGATTCTAGTAATTCTGGAGTTCCACGACTGACAGCAGAGAAAGAAAAGTAAGATGTGAATCACAAAAAGGAGTCTGCCTTGATTTCTAACTTTGACTGGAGTGCCGAGGTTGAGGAAACAAGAACTGAGATAAATCATGCTTTAGTTGCTGAGTTTGTTGAAAGTAGTGAAGAGGTAGATGGTAAAGATGGATTTGATTTTTTCAAGGAATTCAAAAGAGAAAATGTGTCATTTGTAAATGAGAAAGAAGAAAAAGATGATGGAATTGGAGAAGATGAAACTGCAAGTTTAAGTGAGAAAAGAAGTTCAAGAGCTGGGCAAAGAAAGGATAATGATGATGATGCTGCTACTGTTGAGGAAAAGAAGTCAACTACTCCAGTATGCCTGTGTGACAAAACCTTAGCTGCTGAAAGGATGGTAATGGGACTTCCATATGAGGTAATACAGGATATGTGCTCACCTGCTTGTAAAATTAGATTATTTGGGATTTATAAGGCTAACCGTCTATTAATTGATAATGTAAAGGATTTAAAGCTAATTAATGATGAACTTAAAATCAATGAATCAAAATATTTTGTTAAATTAAATGAGGCTTTAAAAGAAAATGATCATATAAAACGAATCGTTTTGGAAAGGAATGTCGAGATTAACACTTTGACTGAAAGGGTTGCTCTTGCTGAATTTGAAGCAAGCAAACTTCAGTCAAAGTTAGATAAATGGACTATATCAGGAATGAAACATGATGATCTTTGTAAATCTCAACGGGGAGCAAGAATTAAAACTGGATTGGGTTATGAAAATGTAAAGGTTTATCCTCCGCCTAGTACATACTGTTATTCTCCTATGCCTGTTCCTCATCCTTCTAATGATTTAATCAAAACAGATACTAACAGTATGTCTGCAGGTTTAGAGGGGATTAAATCTAAGTACATTCGTGAAGACTACGACTATGGACCAACTAGTGGGCTTGGATGCACTAGTACTTGTTGGAGCTATAAAAGATAGTCTATATTATCAACACATTGAAAGTCAACAAAAGTCAACATCACGGTCAAAGTCAACAAAAGTCAAACCCGACACGTTCGAGACGAGGAACCAAGACGAGACGTTGAAGTTTAATATGACTAGGAGTTTTATTGTAAATAAATATATTTTGTGTGAACAAAATATATTTTACTTTGTTTGAGTCATTTTTATGCTTTATATGTAATTTTGTATTAATTAGCCTAAGTCTAGGGGGTTAAGTGCAATTAATGAATATTAGTCTAGACTATAAATAGGTTAATTGTCATTAGTGTTGATTGATGGTTGAATGACCAATTGATTGAGGGATTTACTTGTAAACATTATTATTAGCAATCAATAGAGATCAAAGGGGTTTTGATTGTGATTATCATATTTTGATCTAATTTTTCATGATTTGATTCAAGTGTGATTATCCTGGAGTTACAATTTGGTATCAGAGCCATTTTGGATCAAATTCACTAAAGATTTGAAGATTTTTAGAGAGAAAAGTTGAGGTTTTGGTTGTTTTTGTTCATATCATGTTTTCATCAATTTCGGATCAAATTTTAGTGTTATTGATATGGAAATTGATTGAAGTTTGCTTGTTTTTTGTTGGGAAAGCTCTGTTAATCATCAGGTATCAAATCCATTAAGATTTGGGTGTTTTCAGATTGATTTTGTGTTGAAAAAGCTTTTCATCTTCGTCCAGCGAAATTACCAATTCATCCACCAAAACTGCCTGTTCTTTCAGCGAAACTACAAGTGTTTTACACTTTGTAGTTAATTTCAGCATCTCAGCGAAAGTAGTGATCTTGAACGAAAGTTCAACAGTGCTTGTGTGCATATTACAAGCGAAATTGCTGCCGAAAGTATCTTTGAACGAAAGTTCAAGCTTGTTTTGTGCGAAATTTTCGGCGAAACTAAGCAATCTAAAGGATTTGGCTAGCGAAACTGCTGCCGAAATTGCCAGCGAAACTACTGTCAGCTCAGCGAAACTAGGGTTCACAGCAAACTAGCTTGAACTTCGAAACTAGCTCTGCGAAACTATAATTTCGGCGAAACTATCATTTCTTCAGCGAAATTCGAATGTTAAAGATGACTTTTTCCCTTTAGTTGGGATTAATTGAGTTCATCCCGATAAAAAAATTTTCATCGATTTTGCAAGATTTATAAAAAAAAGAATATATTTTTTCTAGCGTGACCCCAGTTGCTAAGATTGTCTAGCGTGACATTTAAAAAGAATATATTTTTAGGTCAGCTTGACCCCAGTTGCTAAGATTGTCTAGCGTGACATTTAAAAAGAATATATTTTTCCCGGGGGAGAATTATTCAAAAAATTTGGGAAAAATATTTTTGGGGTGTTTAATTATTTAAATTTTTTAACACTATAATGTCATCTTTAGAAGACTTTACATCAGATAATTTCACAACGGCACAAAGCCGGTTTGACTCTTTTGCAGCAATGAAGAAAGAAAAATTGACAGATTTGATTGATCGATTCTTAAAGGTGGCAAATAATCTAAAGAAGCATGTTCCAGATCTCAGTAATCATGAACAGATTCAAAAGCTTCTTGACTCGCTTCCGTCTACATGGAATTATCAAGTTAAAATGCTGAAGCAAGAAAGAGGTTATGTCGACACAAAACTTATGGATATGATCAACAGACTAAAATCTCTCGAGCTGGATATTAAAAGAAAAGAATTTCAGCAAGCCGTGTTCCCACATCAAACCAACAACCTTAATACTGATCTTGTTTCTTCTGTAACAAGCATACTTAATTACAAAGAAGAGATGATTGAAAACTTGAAGTTAATGAGAACTGATTCGGATGTGAATTTTGAATTCGGAGAAATTGTTGGAGAGAACTATGAAGCTCTGAGAGTCGACAATGACACTAAGCCGGAGTCTGTGAGAACTGATGATGATAAGGTTGGAAAATCTGATAAAAGAAAGAATGAACCTGAGGCTGACGAGATGCTGAAGGTCAAAGAAGAGGAACAACAAGAAATCACAAGGGTTTGCAACTGTGAAAAGAGCTTAGATGCAGAACGAACTATCATAGGTCTTTCATATGAGACTATTCAGGATATGTGTTCTTCATCTTGCAAAATCAGATTATTTGGGATTTATAAGGCCAACAAATTGTTACTGGAAAATGAAAAGGAATTAAAAATAATAAATCAGGAATTAAAGAAAAATAAATTTGCTTTTTCAAGGTAACTTAATGAAGCATTGGCTGAAAATGATCTTTTAAGAAAAACCATTTTGGAGCGTAACGTTGAAATTAATATTTTGAGAGAAAGGGTTGTTTTAGCTCAATTTGAAACAACTCAGCTTCAAACAAATCTTGATAAATTGACCCTTTCACACATGAAAAAGGATGAGCTTATTGCTAAACAACAAGGGGTCCGGGTAAAACATGGGATTGGATATAAATCTGATGGTGATGCTGTATTTAATTCAGTTCCACCTCCTTCTACTGTATGTTATTCACCAATCCCCAGACCTCATTCAACAAATGATTTGATTGAAGCTGCAGAAACTAATCGTTTAAATGCAAGTTTAAGCAGCGCTAATCTTAAAGAGGTTAGAGATGTGCAGGATTCACCTATAGGTTTGGGATTCCTTAGGCAGGGGTCTGATAAGAAGATTAATGATGATTCCACTTGTGATGCTTCATCACCAATATCAGTTACTTCTCCAACCTTCTTCAACAAATTCAAAACAGGTAACATTCCTTCGTTTGTTCCTGTCAGGTTTGTTAAAGAAGGAACGGTTGTCGAATCATCAAGCAATCAGAATCCTATAAGAGAAGCCGACACAATAGGAGGTTTCAATCAAGATCCGTTGGAGAAAGATCTGTGTATACGAGACTGGTCAAGCTCAGATGATGAATCAATCACAAAGGTGCGTGTTGGTTTCTCACAGATCAAGATGTCTCCTAACATTATCAAGTCACAAAAGCTTCCAAAAGCTGAATCAAGACCAATACGGATCTCTTCTCCAATTGCAAAGCAACCCAGTCAATCAGTGAAAATCTCATTCCCTGTTCAGCATAGCAAATGCCAAAACAAGCAAGAATCTGCTACAAGCTCAAAGCAATCCTTCTCAGCACCTGCACAACACGGGACTACAAAGAATCAAAAGCCTTTCAAGGCTTGTTTTGAGTGTGGAAAAGAAGGTCATGTGGTTAAGAAATGTCCTCAAAGGCTTGCTACGGATGGTAAAGGCAAAACAAATTGCTTCTCCAGCTGTAAGTCTACAAAGAATGTTCCAGATGGTAAAGGCAACACGGGTTGCTTCTCTGGATTAAGAGGTAAAAAGCACACATGTTTGAATGGTTGGATGAAATACCCTCCATCCAAACCTTTTCATGTGAAGTCGGTTTCACATGATTCAAAGATGAAAATGACCAAAGGTTTAAAACCAAATTCTTTTCCTTCTGGTCTTAAACAAAAAATGATTTACAAATTTAATTCATTCAAATCCAAATTAATTGAACCGAAACAAATTTGGAAAATTAAAAAGAAGAATACAAAAATCCCTGATATTGTAAAAGGTTGTGTGCTTAAGCAGGCTTCTTATAGTACTGAAAAAAGGAATTCCCAAGACTACGATGGCTTGGGTTCCCCTTTCTAACTAATCTGTTTATTAGTGCAGGAACAATTCAAGAGGACTGTTAATAATCTGGTTTACTGACAGGAATTGTTCCTAATTCAAATTTGAGGCGGAACAAACAGGTTAAGGTCATGGTATTATATCCACAATCTGGATTTTTATCTGCATTATCACAGTTCTCACTTCACAGTCACTGCATATTTCTTGATAATTCATTTCTTATCTTGATAATTAGTGTAGTTTGGAAGACCTTCTTTGATAAATTTTTGTTTTTGTACAGTTTTATAAAAAAATTATTATAAAATTAAAAAAAAATTAAAAAAATTAAAAAATAAAAAAATAAAAAAAATAAATAAAATAAAATAAAATAAAATAAAATAAAAAAAGATTGCAAAAAATAAAAATTTAGGGGGAGAGTATAAGTAAATAAAAATGAAAAGAGAACTGGGAACTTGATTCGAGATGATTGAGAAATGATTGTATATCTTCTTGAAATGCTTGTTTTTGCATGACTTTCATTTTAAAATGAGAAATGATAGTAACTGATGTTGTTATCTAATTTACATCTTATTTTTAATTGCAAATAAAAGAAAAACAATCAGATTCTTTAATGATATGCTTGGTAGACTCAGTCTGAAGAATAAAGTAGACATCAGTATGATGATTTAAATTAAAATATATGCTTAAGGATGTCTGGATTTACGCAATCATTTTGGCTTGCACAAAAACTGAGTCCCGACAAAAATTGGATTGAGAATTGATCTTTCACCCACCGTGATACAAATCATATATGCCATATCTTTGAGCCATGTCTGGTGTATTTATGTGTCTTGTGTTTGTGCTAATCTCCTCTGCTGTACGGAAGTACTGACCTGGAGTGATGATCTCCTCTGATGTACGATAGTACTGACCTGGAGCTCTCATCGGCACATGATTAAATGGTCATCTCCTTTGTTATACGTGAGTATAGACCTGGAGCTCTCACCATTTTGGTCTAAGTTGTGTCAAATCATCTAAACGATGAATTCATCACATAATGCAATATTCTGTCGATAATCACTTGCACACTAATACACAAGCCTTGCTCTGTAAAGATCGTTACGAAATTCAAGAAATCCTGAGGTTGGGTGAGGGTTTTTGCCAAATGATTGTGGGGTCCTAGCATTCTAAAGCATTTAATCAAACCTTAACGAATCATTTACTGCTTGTTGAAAAACATAGGGCATGAGTTTAAGTGGACAAACATATCAGCAATCGTTATTGATCTGTTTGAGAATTTCAAAATCATTTAAAGACTGTGATTAGATTCATTTATCAGTGTGATCTCATTGCTTGTCGATGATTAAATTCATCTTTGTGCTAAAGTATATCTTGAGGATATAATCTCATGATCGATTCAGTTCTCGGTTTAAAAAAAACAAAAAAAAAAACAAAAAAAAATTTAATAGATAAAAAAAATGTTATAATAAATGTATATACTAAATAAATTATAATAAATCTTCATTTCAAAATTTCTTTTAGGTCTTCCATATTATGTTGATTACATATTATCATTTTTCATGCATTTCATAGAATTTGCGCACAAACAAACACAGGTTCGCTTGTTTTCAAACACAGATAAACACGGGTTTATTTTGTTAAAGTGAAATGATCTAATTTAAAATGTCGAGATTGTGTTTGAGAATGTGTTTCAGATTTTTGCTGCAAGTGATGGCCGATCATCAGTTGAGTAGTGTACCTGTTCAGAGAACCTGTTCCTCAAGTTTGCAGAAGATACCAAGCTGGAAATCCTCCTCCTACATCTTCTGAAGCACTCAAGATTAGAGATTTGGGAAAGCTGTTCCAATATCCTCACAAAGGATGCACTCGAAAAGGGGGAGCATATAAATAGGGGGAGCTTTTGAGATGAAAAATCTTTCTTATCAGATTCAGAAAGATTCAAATTGAAGATTTTTCTACTGTTGACTTCTCGATGCTGATTTCGTTTAAAGACGTTGATAATGATAGACTAAGGGGGAGTATTGTTGGAGCTGTAAAAGATAGTCTATATTATCAACACATTGAAAGTCAACAAAAGTCAACATCACGGTCAAAGTCAACAAAAGTCAAACCCGACATGTTCGAGACGAGGAACCAAGACGAGACGTTGAAGTTTAATATGACTAGGAGTTTTATTGTAAATAAATATATTTTGTGTGAACAAAATATATTTTACTTTGTTTGAGTCATTTTTATGCTTTATATGTAATTTTGTATTAATTAGCCTAAGTCTAGGGGGTTAAGTGCAATTAATGAATATTAGTCTAGACTATAAATAGGTTAATTGTCATTAGTGTTGATTGATGGTTGAATGACCAATTGATTGAGGGATTTACTTGTAAACAATATTATTAGCAATCAATAGAGATCAAAGGGGTTTTGATTGTCAGCAGTCTGTTTTAGATCATAAGTCTAGTTTAAATTATGTTTTTGTTTCTAGTTCGACTGTAACAGACTCTGTTGTCTTATGTTCTCATGATAGTTTTATTTCATCTTGTAATTCAGATCATGGTAGTGATGTCTTTTGTTCTAATAATGATTGTAATGCTTCTGATCTTTCTCCAAAACCAACTGAGCAAATTAAAACTAATTGTTTTGAAAAGTTCTTTTCTCATCCTATTCCATCTTTCACTCCATTAAATATGACTTTATCTGATGAACGTATTTCTTCTTCATCTGACACCAGTACCAGTGGAACTAGTTCTACTGATATGTCAGACGAATCTTCATCTAATTTTGTAAATAATAATTCTTGTTCAAATAAACGTCAAACTCATGGGTTGTATGAAACATTCAGTGACATTGATTCTAGTTTATCTGAATGTGATGAGGAGATTATTATTGATCCTATTTTTACCCCATCACATCACAGACCTAGATTCAAACCTCATTGTTTCAGGTGTGGTCAAGAGGACCATCTTATCAAGAATTGTCCTTCTTTGATTCAAGGATTTTCTAATACGAACTGTTTTGGAAATAAATTGACAAAATTGGTTAATAATTTATTCGGTAAAAAATCTGTTTCATCAAAAAAACAAAGTTGTTCAATCTTGGGTTCCTATTACACCTGGCTAATTGATTTATTCATTTTTTTTCAGGAGTCATCCTCGAAGATTGTAAACAGCTTATGGCATGTTGATAGTGGGTGTTCCAAACATATGACTGGATTGAAAGATTTGTTGACCAATTATCTGATTATAGAAGGAGGATATGTTGCTTTTGCTGGTGACAAAAAGGGTGGAAAGATGATTGGACAAGGAGAAGTTACCAATTGTTCTCTAACTCTGGAAAAAGTCAACTATGTTCCTGAATTGACTTTTAATCTTCTGAGTGTTTCTCAAATCTACGATAAAGACATTCCTGTTCTGTTTAAATCTGATGAATGTCTATTTTTAAAATCAGATATTGTTATTCCAGATGATTTGATTCTTATGCGTGCTCCAAGAAAGCATGATACGTATCTTCTTGATATGAACTCAAGCGAGTCAAAGGCTACTCCAACTTGTCTTCTTTCAAAAGCATCAACTTCTGAGTCTCTCTTATGGCATCGTCGATTAAGCCATGTTAATTTTAACATTATTAACAAATTAGTAAAGAACAATCTCGTTAGAGGACTTCCTTCAAAAGATTTTTCTATTAATGAAAAATGTATGGCTTGTGCCAAGGGCAAACAACATAAGAAAACTCATAAGCCCAAACTTCTAAATAGCATATCTTGTCCTCTCGAGTTGTTACATACTGATTAGTTTGGCCCAATTAGTGTTAAATCTATTGCTAAAAAATCATTTTGTCTTGTTGTTACAGATGATTTCTCAAGATATTCATGGGTGAGGTTTCTTGCACACAAAGGCGAGGTGGCAGAGGAATTGCAAAGATTAATTGTTTCTATCGAAACAATTAGCAAGAGAAAAGTTATGGGCCTGAGAAGTGACAACGACACTGAATTCAAAAATCAGATTCTTGATTCATTTTGTGCTCAAAAGGGGATGGTGAGACAATTTAGTGCTGCAAGAACTCCTCAACAGAATGGTATTGCAGAACGAAAGAATCGCACTATCATTGAAGCTGCTCGTACAATGCTGATAGAATCTTCATTACCCATTATCTTTTGGGCTGAAGCTGTATGTGCTTCATATATTCTAAACCGAGTGTTGATTGTGAAAGATAAAATGAAGACTCCTTATGAACTTTTTCATAAGAGTAAGCCTCTAATTGATTTCTTTCGGCCATTTGGTTGCTCTTGCACTCTTCTGAATACTCAATCTCAAAAGACAAAGTTTGGTGTTGTCTCTGATGAGTGTTACTTTGTTGGTTATTCTTCTTCTCAAAAGGCATATCGGGTTTATGACAAAAGAACACGTATTGTTCAAGAGTCGTTCTATGTTGATTGGCAGGAATCTAACTCTTCTAAAGTTAGATCTGAACCAGCATGGTTCTTTGACTCCGATATCGTGTTTAATTCGTTCAATTTGCCAGTTCTCGATGATGATGTGTCCATTCCAAATGCTCAAACGAATATTATTTCACCATCTCCATCATCTGTTCATTCCAACTCGTTAGTAAATGACGCTATTTCAACTGATGTTAGTTCATCGTCTCCAATGCTTGATCCGGCACCAACATCTGATTCTTTATCTCCTACATCTTCTCCACTACCTGATCCAACAACAACCATCGATTCACCTTCATCTAATCTTTCACCATCTATGAGTGACATTTCTCCAAACATCTTTCCTTCAGCCAGCGACTACAAAACCTTGAAAGATCATCCTCTTGATAACGTGATTGGATCTATCTCTGATGGTGTTCGAACGCGGAGTCAATCTGGTTTGATTAATGTTTGTCTTTTCTCATGCTTCATTTCTCAAACTATCCCGAAAAACGTTCATGCTGCTCTACAGGATCCTTGTTGGGTGGAGTCCATGCAATTAGAACTTCAACAATTCAGAAAGCTTAAAGTTTGGACCTTGGTTGACTTACCTCCTAACAAATGCCCAATCAGTACAAAATGGGTGTTTAAGAACAAACCGGATGATCGAGGTGTAGTGGTGCGTAACAAGTCTAGACTCGTTGTGCAAGGTTTTGCTCAAGAAGAAAGGATTGATTATACTGAAGTCTTTGCTCCAGTCACTCGTCTTGAAGCAATCAGAATATTTCTCGCTCATGCTGCTCATAAACAATTTAAAGTCTATCAGATGGATGTGAAGTGTGCTTTTCTCTACGGAGACATTGATGAGGAGATATATGTGTGTCAACCACCAGGTTTTGAGGATCCTGACTTTCCTGATAAAGTGTTTAAGATTGACAAATCCTTGTATGGTCTTCATCAAGCACCTAGGATCTGGTATGAGACCCTTACACAGTATCTTCTAAGCAATGGTTTCTCTCGTGGTACTATTGATATGACTCTCTTTAAAAAGGAAGTGAATGGTGAAATGCTATTTGTCCAAGTTTACGTTGATGATATTATTTTTGGAGCTACCAATTCTCTATTATGTCGAGAGTTCGAAGAGGTAATGAGTCAAAGGTTTGAAATGAGTATGATGGGAGAAATGTGTTTCTTTCTTGGATTACAAGTTGAACAACAGAAAGAAGGAATTCTTATTCATCAGGAGAAGTATATTAAGGATATCTTAAAGAAATTTAAAATGGATGATGCTTCTCCTGAGATGACTCCATTTACTGCTCAGACTTGTCTTACTCCAGATGAAAACGGAAAACCAGTTGACCCTCATCTTTTTAGATCCATGATTGGCTCTCTCATGTATCTTACCGCAAGCCGTCCTAATATCACTTTTGCTGTTGGCTACTGTGCTCGATATCAGTCGGCTCCAAAAGAATCTCATGAGAAAGCTGTCAAGAGGATATTTCGTTATCTCAAAGGATCATCTCGTTTAGGGCTATGGTTTCGATATGGAGGGAATTTTGATTTACATGCTTATTCTGATAGTGATTCCAATGGTTGCAGGTTAAACAGAAAATCTGTGTCTGGAGGGTGTCAATATTTGGAAAATTGTTTGGTGTCTTGGCAGAGCAAGAAACAAACCACTGTTTCTCTTTCTACAGGAGAAGCCGAATATATTGCTGCCTCTACCTGTTGTTCTCAAGTTCTCTGGATACAACACCAAATGATTGATTATGGAATTAATTTTCTCCATACGCCTTTATTTTGTGACAATGAAGCAGCCATTGGGATTGCAAAAAATCCTATTCATCATTCCTGAACCAAGCATATCGAGACACGAATTCATGCAATTCGTGATGCTCAAGAAAAGGGTTTCATCGATATTATACCCATTGATACGTAACATCAAAAAGCTGATCTTTTCACAAAAACTTTTGATAAACCCCGTTTTTATGAATTGATCTCTATGCTCGGGTTAATATCCTTTTAAATTTTCCTTTATAGTTCTTCATTAAAAAAAATAATAATAACAAAAAAATAATAAATAATTTTCATAATTTATATACATTGTCTATTCTTTGAAAATAAAATTTTGGGGGAGTAATTTCATAACCTGAGGTCGGAATTTAAAATGACGAGAAATGATTGTATATCCTCTAAGTATGTTCTTTATACATGAGTGGTGCTTAAATGAGAAATAATAGTAACTGATACTGGTTTCTGTTTCACATAAAATTTTTCAAGAAGAATCGAACAGACTCTTTAACGATATGCTTGATAGACTCAGCCTGAAGAATAAAGTATACAGCAACTATATGATTTAAATTAAAACATCATGCTTAAGGATGTCTGGATTTACTCAATCGTTTTGGCCTGCACAAAAACTGAGTCCTGACAAAAATTGGATTGAGAATGAATCTTTCCACCATCATGCTCATATAAGTCATATCCCTGGACCATGTCTGGTGTATTTTTGTATTTGTGTGTCTTGTGTTTGTGCTAATCTCCTCTGCTGTACGGAAGTACTGACCTGGAGTGATGATCTCCTCTGCTATACGATAGTACTAACCTGGAGCTCTCATCAGCACATGTTTAAATGGTCATCTCCTCTGTTATACGTGAGTATAGATCTGGAGCTCTCACCATTTTGAGATAATTATGTCAAATCATCTAATCGATGAGTTCTTTTCAGAATGAAATATTCTGTTTATAATCACTTGCACACTAATGCACAAGCCTTGCTCCGTATAGATTGATTCAAAATTCAAAAAATCCTGAGGTTGGGTGAGGGTTTTTGCCAAATGATTGTGGGGTCCTAACATTCTAAAGCATCTAATTGAACCTTAACAAATCATAAGCTATTTGTTGAAAAAGGATAAGGCATGAGTTTAAGTGGAAAAATATATCAGCAATCGTTATTGATTTGTTCTAATTTCAACTGTTCCTGTGCAGATTGTGATAAGATCTCGTATTCAGTATGATCTCATTGTCGGTCGATGATTTACGATCATCTTTGTGTTCATAAATACCTAGAGGATGTGATCTCTGATTGATTTAGATCTTAGTGTATGACGTTTTTCATTATTCTATAAAAAAAATAATAAAATAAAAAATAAAAAAAAAATAAAATAAAATAAATAAATAAATAATAAAGGTGAAGGAAACTACTCTTTCGCTCATTGTTTCGCATGACGAAACTGCAATTTCGCTAGGCTTTCTTATTATTTTTTAACTGGCTATCTCTTAGCGAAATTGCAGATTCTCCGGGCGAAACTGTAAATTCGTCTGGCGAATCTATAGTTTCGCCGTCTGTGAAACTATTTTCTATATAAGTCGTTTTGCGAAATTAGTCTCTCATTTTCGCAAGATCGACCTGAGTAGTTCTCTAGGGTTTATCCTTGACTTTATTTGGCGATTTGGAGTTTTCGTGGTGTTTCTTTCTGATTGAGTGTTATTTTATGTTCGCATGTGAGTTTCGATCTTGGAACGATCATCTGATTGTGTTAATATTAACTCATTTTAAGTCATTTGAATTTTGACCCTTCGGTGTCTTCACTGTTCGTCCAGCGAAACTGCAGATTATTCTGCGAAACTGAACGAAAGTTCATAACTTTTCAGCAAAACTGTGGGGTTATGCTGTCCGTGCGAACCTAACAGTTTCGCCAACCTATTTTCAGTTTCTCAGAATTTGGACTTAAGTTTGTACAGTTTCGCCTGGTCATATTTTTCTTTTAGAACAGCGAAACTGTTATGTTTTAGCTAGCGAAACTATGTTTTCGCCTGCCGAAACTAGCAGCGAATCTAATTTAAATAATTTTCGCTTAGTCAAAACTGTCTTTTTGGTCAGCGAAATTAACATGTTTTATTTAGCGAAACTAGTGTTTTGCTTGCCGAAACTGTCAGATTACATTTTTTTAATTATTATTATTTTCTTATCTTCTTAATTTCTTATTCAACTTATCTGATTTCTTCTTCAGGTTATCATGGCCAATCTAAAGTTTGATGAGCGGAACAATATCACCGCTATTTTAGATGATACTCATCCAAAGGCTGCTGGATTTAGAGATTGTATCAGATGGCTTCAAAGATCACCTATAGCCCATGCCATATCTCATTCGACTACCATCTATGATCTTCATATCAGAGACTACTGGCGATCTGCAGAGTATGACACTCGAGGAGATTCACAGCGGATTACTGCTAAAGTCATTGATCAAGAAGTGACGATTACTGCTGAGACTGTATCGAGAATACTAAGACTTGAAGAAGATTCAGGAGATGAAGTCACCATGACAGATTCTGAGGTGTTCCAAGCCTTCAAAAGTATGGGATATGAGGGACCAGCTTTTGGTTCTCGAAAGGAGATAAAGAAGTCATTCTTATCTAAGGAGTGGAGATACATTGCTCATGTTTTTATCATGTGTCTTGATCACCGTAAAGGTGGATCCGATGGTCTTAACATTGATTGGGCTAAGGCAATGGTGTTATGTTGTAAAGGTGAAAAAGCCAATATTGCCAAAGTAATTTTTGCGTGCATGGCTGAGAATGTGATGGCGTTAAAGAAAGACAAATGGCTGTTGTTTCCCCGATTTCTTCAGATGATATTTGATGATCTTATACCTCATGTACCAAAACATGGAGAGATAAAGAGGCTGGTACAAATGAATCCCCGTATCTTTGTTGATTCATTCGCCACGACTTCAGTGGAAAGATCACCCATCTTTAGGAAAACATGTATCCTCCCGAATGCTGGAGCTATATTAAACGGGTGGATGAATCAGAAAATAAATGGGCTGAAGAAACTAGAGTACAGCAAGCTGAAGCTACAAAGAAAAGAAAGAGATATGCCAAAGAAAAGGACTATGACTTTGAGGAAGATATTGCTGAACAAGCTGAGGAAGTTAGAGTTGAAAAAGAAAGAAGGTCAAAGAAGAAAGCTGATTCTGCTGAACCTGAGAGACGATCCAAGCATAGACATGAAGGATTCACCACAAGAAGAGAGGCTACTGGAAACCTTGATGAGGATATGATTCGCAATTTGAATACTTCATTGGCTAATGAACTGAGTATGATCAAGACCAAACTCACAAACCAGGAAATCACAGAAAAACAAAAAGATGAAGTGATTGAAGGTATGCAGAAGATGCTAGTTGACCAAAACCGACTGCTGAAGAAGGTGTTTGAAGAGATTACACTGCTGAAGGCTGCAGCCGGCCTACCTAATCAACTAACTCAATCTGAGTTAGATGATCTGACTGATACATCAAAGTACCCATTTCTGAATGTGGGCACTTCATCCAAGGTAGGAGATGGCACATCTGGTGCAGCAACCACTGATGCTGGAGATCGAGAAGCTCCAGGAGAGGATGTTGGAAGAGATGATGAGGAGGATATTATAGAGGCTGGGTTTGTTAATATGCAATTTGACTTTGAAAAGGATTTGGTTGGTGAAGAAGTAATAGTAACAGATACTGCTGAAGGAGTCTCTGAGAAAGGAAAGGGTTTGGTTGATGAGGAAGAGGAAGATGAACAGCTCATATATTATGATTTAGAACCTGAGTTCTATGAAGTTGATGAACGCCCAATGATTTATGTTGCTAAGAAGGGAGAGGATGATGCATATGTGTTTGAGATGGATAAAAATGGCTGGTTTGTGAAAGAGAAGGAGATAGAAGAAATCACTCCTCTTTTCCAACACATGGAGGGGCTGAGTAGGAAGAAGGCTGACAAGAAAATCATAAGCTGGTGTTATTATTCAAGCTTTAAGATGTTTATGATCAAGAGAAGTGGAGGTAATATCAGTTATATGCTTAAAAGGAAGGCTTTTAAGACCTTGCCTAAATGGGTTTTAAGGCGATTGGCAACTCTACCACTAATTAATGCCCATCTGAGTGAAAGAGCCACTTTTCTTGAAAAAGAGATAAAAAATGGGCTTAATGAAAACTTTGAGTCATTCGGGTATATGAAGGCAGAAAGAAAGAGGTCAAAGAAGGATAAGGACTGGGAGACGGGAAAAGGAAGGATTGTTCTAAGGGTTAAACCTCCAAAGACTGTAAACAGAGTAAGATTGGCTGATCCTCTTCCCTAATAATTACAGGACTTTGAGAAATGGTTTTATGATAACAACACTGGAGAAGCTGTGATCAGAGCAAAACATGGAAAAGAGTTTAGAGTATTTTGTAACACCCGGAAATTTCCTTTGTAGCCGACGAAAGAAGAAAAAGAAATAAAGTCCAAAGTCGAGGGACCAAACCCGCCAACGAGAGAAACTTTGATGCACGGGAGTATAAAAGGGGGAAAACACTCCCATTCTCCCCATTTTTCAGCCAAGGGAGGAGAAGAGAGAAAGAAGAGAAAAGAGAGGAAGTGTTGGCCCGGGTTGGTTCGAGTAGCCAAAATCGACGTGGAGCGAGTCAAATCGAAGCTCTACTCGACGGGATCGTTAAGGTGAGTTCTAGGACCCCTCTTTTACACGTTTTCAACTGATTTTGGGGCTGGAACACATCCAAAAACTTATTTTCGAGTTTTTGGGGTGAAAACCCGTTTTGATGTATGTATGTATGTGTATGATGCGTTAGAGGCTCGATTTCTTGCTTGGTTATGCTTGTATGAGGTCATGGTATGATTCCCTAACCTTTAGAAGGGTTGATTTGAGCTTAAAAGAGGTTTGGAAGGGGTTGGAGGTCGAAAACCCGCGGCTGCAGTCGACCTAACTCACTCTGCATCCGCTAGGGCTAGGCGACCGACTGGAGGGCGACTGGAGGCCATTCGGCCGATTGAAGTGCGACTGAGGTCCATACGCATGTTTGCTATGCGACTGAAGTCCATACGCATGATGGTCATGCGATTGGAGTTCATGTGCTTGGGAGTCATGCGATTGAGAGATGGTGCGACTGAGGTTCATTCGCACGGAGGTTATGCGACTGAAGTCCATGCGCCTGGAGGCCATGCGACTGAGATTCATTCGCATAAAGAGTATGCGACTGAAGCCCATACGCCTGAAGTCATGCGACTGAAGGCCATAAGCATGAGAGTTATGCGACTGGGAGTCCATTCGCATAGGGGTCCATTCGCCCATAGTCCATTCGCATAGGGGTCCATTCGCCCATAGTCCATTCGCATAGGGTCCATTCGCATAGATGCCCATTCGCCTAAGGGTTCAGAAATGATAACCGAGATGGAATTACTCGACGATGTGAAGGGCATGGACGGTATAAGGTAACGTAGGATGATGAGCTTATGATGTGGATGTTGATGGAGATGATGGTAATATGCATGATGTTATGTGCTATGTTAGGCATGGCGGTGTGTGCGATGCATAGTATATATGATGTGCGTGACGTGATGTATGATTGATGCGTATGTATGACGATGTCGTATGTTTATGTTTATGTTGTGTTCCTTGCTATGTATGATTATCTTTCTATGTCTTTGCGTTGAACGTTAATGAATGTAATGAAAGTATTATGTAATGTAAAGTGAAAGATAAAGAAAAGAGGAACGTAATGAATGAATGCATGCATTAATGAATGAATGAAATCGTGTGAGGTATGTATGTGAAGCGAAGTGAAGTGCACGACTCTAATGCCTTAGGCTCAACCGTGAGAGGTTCAGCTAGTCTATAGCGTGTATGCAAGGGTTCCAGTCTTTGTGACTGACCTTCGATGAGGTACCCATGTTGATGGGGGTGATGTACCCACTTCGGTGGGGGTGATGTACCCACTTCGGTGGGGGTGATGTACCCACTTCAGTGGGGGTGATGTATCCACTTCGGTGGGGGTGTAGTACCCATAATGTTGGGGGTGTAATGTATGATGGTTACCTGGGTTACGTATAACTCCGGGGGTGTAGCATGAAGCCATGCATATGTATGAGGTGAGCAACCCGGTCGTTGCAAAAGACTCGAGTACGTGCTATCGTGATGTTGCCTTGGGGTGAGCAACCTTGTTGTTGCAAAAGACTCGGATAGCTTGCTATCGTGATGGGCAATGAGGTGAGCAACCCTAGGGGTGCAAAAGACTCGGATAGCGTACATTCATTGAGATGGCTATTGAGGTGAGCGACTTGGTGTTGCAACAGCCTCGGATGGAGTTCAATCCCTGTGATTGACTCGTACGGGATCTTTGTCGCGTATCCCGGTGTTGTGTCAGTCTTCGGACATGAGTCGGGGGCTTGTGAGCAGGTCCCGGCACAGCATCAGCTTTCGAGCATGAGTCGGGGATATTGCATAAGACAAGATTCGAGTAAAGAAGGGTAATGAGTAAAGAGATGAATGAGAGAATGAATGTATGAAATGAACGTTAACGAATGATCCTAATAATGTATGAAACGGGATCCTTGTCATTCGACCTTAGTAATCGTGGCTGTGTGCCATGAAGAGGGTAAAGTCTGACAGGATCTAGAAAAAAGTGAAAGATAATGATGAATGATGAATGTAACGAACGTAATGATGAAGATAATAATGATATTATCTGTATGTACGTATGATGTGTGAACGCATGTATGTAACGAATGTTTTTGTAAAGAAAGTAAAGAACGGTTTTACGAAAGAAAAGTAAGTTTTATTATAAAACTAGAACTCACTCAGCAACACTGACTTTGATGTGTTTCCAGTTGGCAGGTATGTTGCTGAGGATGGCACGGGGCGGCTACTCAGCGTATTTAGGATGGCATCTCTATGTTTAATGCTTTTGTAATAAATGTGTCATGATATTGTAAAAAAAAAAGACCATTGTACTATTGTGCAAAAGTATTTTGATGGAATGAAATTATGTTTTTAATGTTTCCGCTGCAACTATTTATGGAAGGAAAAATGTAAATATATGTTTTGAGAGCGATGAATGGCCAACTGTAGGCGTCCCGGGAACGGGGCCTTACAAGTTGGTATCAGAGCCAAAGTTTAAGTGAATTGGGTAAATATTTTCGAAAACCTAATCTTAAACTGAGAATGGGACGGAAAGGGAATGGGATGCCAATCTGAGTAGCTGCGTGCCATCAGGTATGTTTTTGTAAACTTAACCGGTTTATGTGCGCATGTTATATGGTTTATGTGTTGCTGGTTGATTTAGATACTGATGTAGTCAGGATAGGTAATGCTCGGAGTATGAAGAGTAAAGTAAGTGGCTAATCACAACTGGCCACTGTAATTAGGGACTTACTATACTTGACATAAACTGAGCTGTTCCTTGAATGATCGTGTTAGTGTTTGAATCTTTCAGTGTGTTTAGAGGATGGCTGGTGGAAGATCTTCGAAAGCTTCTCGTGGTGGAGGTGACGGTGGACGTGGTGCTGAACCACGGGTCACAAGAGCAAGGTCAAGGGCCGAAAGGGTAGTTCATGAAGAACCTGTGACCCCTCATCCTGAGGGCGGTGATGAGAATGCTAATCAGAGGGCCTCGATGAGAGAGGCGGTCATGGAGGAAGTGCATCAGGTCATGCAGACGATTCTACCGTCTGTGGTGACCGAAGTTATAAAGGCTGTTAGAGATGAGGAGAGAAAGGAAAGGGGTAGACCTTTGGGCGAAAGGAGACGACCCGAGACTGAAACGGTTCTCTCCGATGACGAAGAGGAAGAAGAAGGGGAAGAGCCTACGCCGGAGGCGGCACGAGGCTGTAACTATGGGGCGTTTCAGCGATGCAAGCCCCCTACTTTTGATGGTAATGGCACTGCTGCTGCTGCTCACCGATGGGTGAGAGAAATGGAAGCCGTTTTAAATATCAGCCAGTGCCGGGAAGATCAGAAAGTCAAATTTGCTACCCACTCTTTCGTGGACTCAGCTTTGTGCTGGTGGGACAACATAGTCCAAGTTGAGGGAAGCAAGGCTATCGGAAGGATGAGATGGCCAGAGTTGAAGAGGCTGGTGATTGAGGAGTTCTGTCCTCACCGTGAGATGGATAAAGTTGAAAGAGAGTTCCTGCAGCTGGAGGCGGGAACAATGACGCATCAGCAATACACCACCAAGTTCAACGAAATGGCACGATGGTGCCAGATCAGGTGACACCCCTCTCACGAAAGATCAAGAGGTATATTCATGGCTTGCCAGCGGACATTCGTAGGCACATGATTGCTGCCCGACCGAGCACGTTTAGGTCGGCGGTCGATTTGGCGGGGAGATTGTACGACAAAAATTGATGGTGGTGACAGAAGGTAGCAAGAAAGGAGATGGTGATCGGGATTGGAACGGGAAGCGATTGGGACGACGGAGCCGCTCCAAGTGGCAAAGGTGTGCGGGTGGACGACCAGCATGTGGTCATAAATGACGTGGGTTCGGAAAGGTGTGACAAGTGTGGACACAGGCACCCTGGGGAATGTAGATTGGGAACTGATGCCTGCTTTCGTTGTGGAAGGACCGGGCATGTAGCGAAGAACTGCGGTATGGGGAAGTGTTATTCTTGTGGTGAGGAAGGTCATAAGAGCAGGGACTGTAAGAAGCAAAGGGCTGGAGGTTCGGGAGTGAAGAAGATCGGAGGAAGCTAGGACAGACTTCGATGTTGTGTCAGGTATGTTCCTAGTAAATAGATCCTTAGCTTGTGTTATTTAATGTTGGCGTTAGTAAAAGTTTTATTCCTGCTGCTTTCTGTGCAAAACTGCCTGTTAGTGGTAAGAATATAGATACGTCATTCGATGTAGCCCTAAGAGTAGATTGTTTGACGGACTACGGAGCGAACACTAGGTGTCGCAAAGAGATGATACGGTTAACAGCGCATGAGGGGATCATGGTAATGGCTTAAGGTGATTGAGCCACGACGATGCCGAATGTGATTTCGATGACAGTGGCGGGAAGGTGCATGAATCGCGATATGGTGGAGTGCGAGATTAAATGCCTTACTTGTTCACAAGTGAAGGCCAAACGCCAAATGCCGTATAGAAAGTAATGAGGTGATCGAGGCCACGATCGAGAAGCTCGAAAGGATTAAAGCATTGATGAAGCTAGCCAAGATAGATAAGAAGTCGTGAGGGGATAAACGACGTAGACCGATTGAACTCTAGGTGGGAGACTGGAGAAGAGATGAGACAGAATTGCTTGTGACGGTTTAAGGAATAACAGGTTTCGGGGACGAAACCTATATAAGGGAGGTGGACTTGTAACACCTGGAAATTTCCTTTGTAGCCGACGAAAGAAGAAAAAGAAATAAAGTCCAAAGTCGAGGGACCAAACCCGCCAACGAGAGAAACTTTGATGCACGGGAGTATAAAAGGGGGAAAACACTCCCATTCTCCCCATTTTTCAGCCAAGGGAGGAGAAGAGAGAAAGAAGAGAAAAGAAAGGAAGTGTTGGCCCGGGTTGGTTCGAGTAGCCAAAATCGACGTGGAGCGAGTCAAATCGAAGCTCTACTCGACGGGATCGTTAAGGTGAGTTCTAGGACCCCTCTTTTACACGTTTTCAACTGATTTTGGGGCTGGAACACATCCAAAAACCTATTTTCGAGTTTTGGGGTGAAAACCCGTTTTGATGTATGTATGTATGTGTATGATGCGTTAGAGGCTCGATTTCTTGCTTGGTTATGCTTGTATGAGGTCATGGTATGATTCCCTAACCTTTAGAAGGGTTGATTTGAGCTTAAAAGAGGTTTGGAAGGGGTTGGAGGTCGAAAACCCACGGCTGCAGTCGACCTAACTGCACTCTGCATCAGCTAGGGCTAGGCGACCGACTGGAGGGCGACTGGAGGCCATTCGGCCGATTGAAGTGCGACTGAGGTCCATACGCACGTTTGCTATGCGACTGAAGTCCATACGCATGATGGTCATGCGATTGGAGTTCATGTGCTTGGGAGTCATGCGATTGAGAGATGGTGCGACTGAGGTTCATTCGCACGGAGGTTATGCGACTGAAGTCCATGCGCCTAGAGGCCATGCGACTGAGATTCATTCGCATAAAGAGTATGCGACTGAAGCCCATACGCCTGAAGTCATGCGACTGAAGCCATACGCATGAGAGTTATGCGACTGGGAGTCCATTCGCATAGGGGTCCATTCGCCCATAGTCCATTCGCATAGGGGTCCATTCGCCCATAGTCCATTCGCATAGGGTCCATTCGCATAGATGCCCATTCGCCTAAGGGTTCAGAAATGATAACTATGGAATTACTCGACGATGTGAAGGGCATGGACGGTATAAGGTAACGTAGGATGATGAGCTTATGATGTGGATGTTGATGGAGATGATGGTAATATGCATGATGTTATGTGCTATGTTAGGCATGGCGGTGTGTGCGATGCATAGTATGTATGATGTGCGTGACGTGATGTATGATTGATGCGTATGTATGACGATGTCGTATGTTTATGTTTATGTTGTGTTCCTTGCTATGTATGATTATCTTTCTATGTCTTTGCATTGAACGTTAATGAATGTAATGAAAGTATTATGTAACGTAAAGTGAAAGATAAAGAAAAGAGGAACGTAATGAATGAATGCATGCATTAATGAAGGAATGAAAGCGTGTGAGGTATGTATGTGAAGCGAAGTGAAGTGCACGGCTCTAATGCCTTAGGCTCAACCGTGAGAGGTTCAGCTAGTCTATAGCGTGTACGCAAGGGTTCCAGTCTTTGTGATTGACCTTCGATGAGGTACCCATGTTGATGGCGGTGATGTACCCACTTCGGTGGGGGTGATGTACCCACTTCGGTGGGGGTGATGTACCCACTTCGGTGGGGGTGATGTACCCACTTCGGTGGGGGTGTAGTACCCATAATGTTGGGGGTGTAATGTATGATGGTTACTCGGGTTACGTATATCTTCGGGGTGTAGCATGAAGCCATGCATATGTATGAGGTGAGCAACCCGGTCGTTGCAAAAGACTCGAGTACGTGCTATCGTGATGTTGCCTTGGGGTGAGCAACTTTTTGTTGCAAAAGACTCGGATAGCTTGCTATCGTGATGGGTAATGAGGTGAGCAACCCTAGGGGTGCAAAAGACTCGGATAGCGTACATTCATTGAGATGGCTATTGAGGTGAGCGACTTGGTGTTGCAACAGCTTCGGATGGAGTTCAATCCCTGTGATTGACTCGTATGGGATCTTTGTCGCGTATCCTGGTGTTGTGTCAGTCTTCGGACATGAGTCGGGGGCTTGTGAGCAGGTCCCGGCACAGCATCAGCTTTCGAGCATGAGTCGGGGATATTGCATAAGACAAGATTCGAGTAAGGAAGGGTAATGAGTAAAGAGATGAATGAGAGAATGAATGTATGAAATGAATGTTAACGAATGATCCTAATAATGTATGAAACGGGATCCTTGTCATTCGACCTTAGTAATCGTGGCTGTGTGCCATGAAGAGGGTAAAGTCTGACAGGATCTAGAAAGAAGTGAAATATAATGATGAATGATGAATGTAACGAACAATAATGAGAGATAATAATGATATTATCTGTATGTACGTATGATGTGTGAACGCATGTATGTAACGAATGTTTTTGTAAAGAAAGTAAAGAACGGTTTTACGAAAGAAAAGTAAGTTTTATTATAAAACTAGAACTCACTCATCAACGCTGACTTTGATGTGTTTCCAGTTGGCAGGTATGTTGCTGAAGTTGGCACGGGGCGGCTACTCATCGTATTTAGGATGGCATCTTTATGTATAATGCTTTTGTAATAAATGTGTCATGATATTGTAAAAAAAAAAAGACGATTGTACTAGTGTGCAAAAGTATTTTGATGGAATGAAATTATGTTTTTAATGTTTCCGCTGCAACTATTTATGGAAGGAAAAATGTAAATATATGTTTTGAGAGCGATGAATGGCCAACTGTAGGCGTCCCGCGAACGGGGCCTTACATATTTGATCCAATGGAGCTGTTTAGTTTCTGTGATGAAGATCTACTGGTATTATGTGAGAATCACATAAAGGCGGGGGCTGGAGAGGAAACTAGGAAAGAAGCTAGTTTGTTTATGAATGTTGCCAGCAAGATTAGGGGCATGAGGTCTGAGGTAAAGAAGTTAGCTGAAAGGGTAAGGGCTCATGATGATTTTAATATGGATGTTCAAGATCTGACCAAGCAATTTGCGAAGGCTAGTGGTCATTCCGAAGAAGCTAGTGATGCAGGAAAAAGACCATGGAGGATCATTTGCTGAAGCTTCTGAGGAAGTAGCTGCAGGAGGTGACGAAGACAGATCAAATGCAGCAGAGGAAACCGGAGCTGACAAGACAAATCAAGAAGAGTGAAGACGGTGAGATCCAACCTAGGGGGAGTATTGAAGATCATCTATAGGTTGGACTCACCTTAGTTTAGATTACTTACTTTACTTGTAATAGGATTTTTGTTAGTTTCCTTTTTGTATGTACTTAGTTTGTGTGTTTTAGCAGTCTAGCAAAACTGTGAGCGAATCTGTAAATTCGCTCACAGTTTGTTGTTCTTGTTTACCTGGCGAACTTATGTTCTGCCGGGCGAAACTGTAGTTTCGGCATGACAGTTTCGCTGACAGCGAAACTGTCTGCTAAACTAAGACTGCTATATATACTCATGTTAATTTTCATTGTAAGGTAAGCTTACAAAACCCTAATCGTGGATCATTGTTGCAAGTTACCTATTTCAAGCAGTTATTACGTAGAAATATCATTGTGCTTTTTGTTATTGATTGTCATTGATCATTATGTTATCAAGTATGAGTTAGTATTGTGTTCAATCTTCTCTATTATCATTGTTTAGCATGCTTGTTGGATATTGAGCAATTCTTCACATCATTTGCACTGTTTTTCGATCACTTGGACCAACAATATATGTATAACCAGATGTCATGTTTAGGTCAACGAGAGAACATCATGGTTAAACCATTTGATAATCTCCAAGAAAACCACCATGGACGAACCATTAGGTAATCTCCGAATCCGTTTCATAAAGAAATAGATAGAGATAATTCATAAAGAATCATATTGCATCAATTTTGGAATCTTTTGCATCAGATGAGAATATCCAGGTCTGTTATGACTTACAACAGAGGATACCTCATCACTTTAGGTCTATGCTGACTCATAACAAAGAAATGAACAGATGCGGTAAACAGATCTCATGGTTATTCATATCACCACCAGGTGTGAGGTTGTGACTTGACAAACAATCAATCAGATAAGTCAACACCACTCATTTAGACTAAGATGGACACACACAGATGCATAATTGATTTAGTTGAATCATAAGAATTTACTTTTTAAGTATAATTGCATGAGATTACCTGCACATCATATCTGATCACGTTAGACTTATTAACGAGTGAAGTATGCAACTGATTAAAACTGATTTACTATCATTTCTCACATATTGCAATGGCAGATTCAATCCTAAAATAAGAAATGAACAACTAACTATATTTTTGTTTTTTCATTTTATATTTTTTTCTTTTGATTTTGCAATTTTCTAGTTTTGTATTAGCTTTTTCTTTTAGCACACACACATAATATATACATTCAGGTAGTCAACTTTGATAGTATCTCTTTTATTTTATTATCAAAAAAGGGAGGGTTATTGCAGGACCGGTGAAGGGTGATCACTTACAACAAAACAACACAAAAAGGAGATTAACAAAACTTAATCAAACAGTAAACTGGATTAACCACAAGAATGATACTAAGAACACAAGTCATGTAAGAGACAGAACACAAAGAACACAAGTATATGGTTTTCAAGAGTGCAGTATATTGCTTTCTCTATGTTCTATTACAAGTGTTACAAAGCATTAAGGAAAGATACAAGAACATGAAATACTTATACTACATCCTACAGTCGGCTATACTTTGAAAGCCAGCTGGATACAATTGACTAGACACAAACAAAATCAATTGTAGAATCAAAAGGCAGATTGCCTTTTGACCTTGTGACTATGACATGCCATAGCTAACATCCTTATCTATTACAAAAAGGATAAAGTACATAAAGTAGAGAGTTACAGACTCAAGACCTTAATGTAAAGTTACCAAAAGCATGGACCTTTTCACCAACTCATGTAAGTTGGTGACTTTACAGAGTTGCAGCGGAAAGGTGGTCCAGCTTTATGGCAAAGTATATCAGATAAAGGCATATCCTTAAAAGTCTTCGGAAGAAATCTGTTTCACTATTTGGCTTCGGAAGACTTTGTCTCTGAAGCTTCGGAAGACTTCACTTTTGGCTTCTAAAGATATTGGTCTTGGCTTCGGAAGATTTTACACTTAGAATATTTCTAGTGCATGGTGTAAAACTTCCGAAGCAATTCTACTTCAGTTCTTTAGTGCATTGCTTGCAGAGAGACTTTGGATGTTTTGTGTTTCATCAGACTTATAGGAATCCTTACAAACTCCCCCTAGGCTGATGCTACCAAAACATTTAGAAGATCTTCAGATGTTAGTAGTCTTCAGCACAATGATGACCATACCCTTCTTCATTAGATGGTCAGGATCATTCAGACTTTCATAGTATCTTTTCATCTCAAATAGATCATGCAGAGGTAAGTTGTTTATGTCTTGCCATGTATAGACATTCTCAACACCTTGATCTCTGATTACATGCCATCTTTCTGGATTTGTAGAGAAGGTCCAGGATAAGATGGGTGTCTCAGCTACAAGAGGAGCCACTTGAATTGGAGTTGGTTGGGCTGCCTCGTCATGCACTTCCTCAGGTTGATCTGACTCAGCCTGAGGTGTAGAGGTAGATGATTTAGGCTTCTTCTTCTTAGACTTTGGTTTAGAAGCCATCCTCTTCTTCCTCTTTGAAGGTTTTAACTGAGAAGACTGGCTTGCAGTACCAGATTGATCTATGTTGTCTCTCTCAGTTGGGACTTCCTCTCTCTCAGGTTCAGAAGGAGAGGGAGGTTGACCCTGCTGTGGATCAGAAGATGAAGCTTGCTGAGTATCAGCAGGAGGTCCGGGTTGTGTTGTCTCTGGTTGTTCAACCTTAACCTCCACTTCAGGTGGAGCTTGACTTGGAGTGGAGTGTAAGTCAGTGAGCTCTCCACTTTTAATCTTCTGCTTGATCATCCTAATATGCTCATCCATAGTAGATAGAGACATGGGGCCAAGTCTCCTTCCGGAGAATCCATACAGCTTCAAGAAGCTCATCATCCTCTGCCTGTCAGCAGACTTCTTCATGCCTTTTTGGATGATAGCTCTTTATTTTGCAGCTTCTTCCCTTAGCTTCTTCTTAGTTGTCTTTCTGTCTTTGACTAACTCAAGCTCAAGTTGTTTTAAGTACTCAATCTCAACATAGTCATAGGACAAGGGAAGAAGTGCATCTGCCTGATAGAAGCCTGTGGCACTCAGGTAGTTGATCATTTTGATCCTATCTTCTTCTTTGTCTACCTGAGGTTCTTGTTGAACCACATCTTCTTGTACAGGGCTTTCTTGAACTTGGGAGAGAGTAGGAGCATGCTTGTAGAGTCTTTTATGTCTCTTCTCCTCTTTGAATTGGAGAAGTAACCTTGCATCCTATTTTTCTTTCATCTATCTTGACACTTCCATGTCAGCCAGTTCATTTAGCTGTTCTAAGGGAAGAGAAATAATTTCATCTATGTCATAGTTCCTGGTTTGCCGGTAAGTAATCCTGACTTCCCTCAACTCATCATCTTGAGTATTTGGTCTGGGGCAGCCCTGATTGTAGCTTGCATAAAACCTGAAGACCCAGAGGAACTTTCTCCCCTTAGCTTCCTCTTCCTCTCTCTCTCATCCTCCTCAATTTCCTCAGGAGTCAAAATCCTTTTCCCTTTGTCACCCACAGACCTTTGTGACTCGGGATGGATAGAGGTTTGGCCTTTACTGCTTGGTGTAGCATCCATGCTCTGGCCAGAGAGAGGTTGTGAGACACCTTCACCAGCAGGTGTTTCACTGAGGGAATGAATTTTTGAAGCAGTTGTTGGTGTGACAGGGCTCTCAGGCTCTATCACTGGGCCTTCAGCCAAGGTTTTCCCTTTGAAGCTAATCTCAGGGTCTGCCTCAGCATCCAGTTGACCAATGACATTACCTGATTGCCTTGTTCTCCTTCTTAGGCTGAACTCTCTAGTAATTCTGTCTTGAATTCTGAGTGCCAACCTGTCAGCTTGTCTTGATTTTGCTTGGATTGACAAGTGGCATGTTGACCAGATCAAGACCTTCATAGTAGTTCAAGGTTTGAAAATCAAATACTTCTTGTTGCCCTTGAACTCTGTGAAGAATAAGGGCTCTTCTATCAGCATCATACCTCCACCCAATTATGTAGTTTGAAGTTTCTTGAGGTGGAGATAACATAGCCCTTGGTATACCTTCCTCAAAGAGACTCCTGATGATAGAGTCTATAGAGTCCACATTAATGTGAACTTGACGAAGTTGCTGAGAATGCACAATTACAAGTGAGGATGGTAAGTCCTCAATGTCCATTCTCTGTGAAGAACTCCCAGGTTCTGTGGCTGCAATGACTTTCTCCCCCTTTTTGGTAGCATCACCCACTTGCATAGGTGAGCTAGAGGATAGATCAATCACATCCACAGGTTCTTGTGTTCCTGGTTGAGCTCTTCTTAAAGGTCTCCCAGCTAGTTTTTCCTTAAGATATGAAATCTCAAGTTGCTGATCATTGACCCTGTTGTGTAAGGTAGTCACCTGAGATTCAAGGTGACTAACCTTAAAGACTAAATAAGAGCATGTTTTTGACAGTTTTTACACCTTTAGTCTCAGATTCCCCTCTTCTTCATCAGAAGAATCATTGGGAGATGAGATGATTGGACCAAAGTCCTCTCTCTCACCACCAGCTTCAGGTTCTTGGCTGCTGGATTTCCTCTGCTCATTGACATTCTCAGTTGAGATGTCAATGGGCTGAGTTGCCATGGTTGAGGTCTTAATAATGTAATCACTTGCAGAAGTGAGAGCCTCTTCCATATGGATATCCTGAACAGGTTCAGAAGTATCCACCTCAGTTATAGGTGACTGATGTGGGATAGACTGAGGAGACTCAAGAGTACTAATCTCTCTTTGAGTAGGGGAAGAGAAGAGAGACTCATGGTACTCACTGAAACCTATGTCTTTATCAGTATAGAATGAAAGGTTGGAATGGGTTAATTTAGATCTAAAGGCTAGGGATGGTAACTGTCCCCTGAAGGTTGTTCACTTGTGTGTTGAGACTCAGAGTGAAGGCTTAAGGCAGTTGGGCTTATGAGCTCATCAGGGTGAGCATGAGGAACCTCAGCCCTGATAGTTGAAGAGATGGGAGTGGTTTGCTCCTCAGGGGAAGTGGGAGCTCTAGTGTCCACTTCCTCCTATAAAGGTGAGTATATGGGGACCTGCACAGACTCAATAGCTTGAGCAGGGGTTCGTTTGGATCTTCTTTGGGTGGTGGGGTTACTTGGGCCTTTTTAGTGGTAGAGAGGTAGAAGGTGTGGGTTTAACACTAGCTTGTATTGCTAGGTTGTCACCTTGAGCAATGAGCTCTAACATTTGGGGACAAGAGCTGTTTCTACCCCTGAGAAGCCTACAGTTGGCTTCTTCATGATTTTAAAGATGCCGGGCTTCATCTGTCCCATTAAGAATATTATCTGTTTCCCTCAACTGTGAGCCCAGTTCACAGTTGAGAATGTGTTGAACATATCTAGGAAACATATAATATCTAAGGAGTCAAGTTAGCAAGCAAATTGGTATAGACAAATTGAGAGTACCTGAACTTGACCCCTGAACCATTCCATGCACTATGAAGGAGAGATCCTCAGGAATCTGGTCCCACCCTCATGCTTGTTTGACAAGCTGTGGATAACCACATGGAGTAGTATTTCCAGGTGGGAGAGACCTTCCCTTTCCTGTAAGTCTTTACAGAGAAATCTCCCTCATAGCCCATCTGCTCAAAGGAATGATTGACAACTTCCTTTGGGAAGAACAACTCACCTTCTTCATCATCCAGCTGCAAATGAGTGTTGATGATGGCTGGAGTGATGAAGATTGTCTTCCCTTGCACTGTGGCAAACAGTGCCTTCTCCCCATCCATGATGACCTCTTGGCAGGTCTTCCAAAATTCAAGCAGATGATCCTCATAGAGAGTAGGATCAAGGGTTAGGGAGGTGAAGTAATTTGATAGAGCTAAGAACTAGCAAATCTCTGAGAAACTTTCATCTTTCTCAGAGCTTAACAGAGCAACCTGATTGTGTTGTCTGTGATGTTGCATGGAGAAATCTGGGTTGTTTTTGCGGTTAAGGTTGGCCATTTGAGAAGCTTAAGGATGAAGAAAGGTGAAAAGCAAAGGCGGTTTGGGAATTATGTATGAGGAATAGTAGAGTTGAGGAAGATAGTGAGGGAGAGGGGGAACCGTTGGGTATTTATGTGAAAAGGATTTGAACCAAAGTTAATGAAAGAGGATAAACTTTGAAATCCGAATGTCGGTCCCACCTCTAAAAAAGTAGTTACTTTTGCTCAAAAAGTAGTTTTCTTGGAATTCGAAAAGCTTCCGAAGGTAAATTATCTTTGGAAGTTTTAATGAAAAAGCTTCCGAAGCTAAAATGACTTCGGAAGATTTTCCTGAGAATCTTGAAAATTTTGCTTCGGAAGAGAAATAAACACTTGAATGCTTTGTATATAAAACAACAGAGCTTCCGAGAGTTAATTTTGCTTTGGAAGGAAAAAGTCCTTAAAAACAAATAAGTGTCTGAGACAAGTATTTAAGCTTCGGAAGATAGATTGAGACTTCTTCCGAAGGTAAAATATCTTAGACAGTTATTTATTTGAAGACTTGATTTTCTTCCGAAGGTAAAAAAATATATCTTCCGAAGAATCAGAAAATTTTCAAGAATCTAAGGAAATTCTTCAAAAAGGATTTGATATCCAAAGAAAACATGAGCTTATGAAAGTGATGAACTAGACAACTTAGGACACACATATTTTAAGATAATTAGAATTAGTTTTAAGAAAGGATCTACTCAAAGTTGATCATCCCAATAGCTGATATTAGATATTTAAATCTTTGTTCATCAAAAGCTTTTGTAAACAGATCAGCATATTGTTCATCTGTATGAACTTTGACTAGTTTAATTAATCCCTTTTCATAGTTATCTCTTATTAAATGATACATGATATTGATGTGTTTGGTCCTTGAGTGTTGCATAGGGTTCTCAGTGATAGAGATAGCACTATTGTTGTCTATGTGGATAGGAGTCTCCTTGAAGTTAAATCCATAGTCCAGCATCTGATTTTGAATCCAAAGCACTTGAGCACAACAACTTGCAGCAGCAATGTATTCAGCCTCAGCAGTTGATGCAGACACACATGATTGTTTCTTGCATTGCCATGAGACAATCCTTCCACCAAGGAATTGACATCCCCCAGATGTAGACTTTGTAGTCATGTTGCAACCACCATAATCACTATCTGTATAAGCATACAGATTAAAGTCAGGATTCTTTGGATACCATAAACCAAGTGTTAAAGCACCTTTGAGGTATCTTAAAATCCTTTTGACAGTGATGAGATGAGACATCTTAGGGTTAGCTTGATATCTTGCACAAATACATGTAGCAAACATGATATCAGGCCTGCTAGCTGTAAGATACATAAGAGACCCTATCATAGCCCTTTATAAGTGTTCATCTACACACTCCCCCTCAAGATCAGGTCCACGGGAGTGGTTCTGGCTATGGGTGTCTTAGCAATCTTACAATCAGTCATGTTGAATCTCTTGAGTATGTCCTGAACATACTTTGACTGACTTATGAAGATGCCATCTTCAACTTGCTTCACTTGAATTCCTAGAAAGAAATTGAGTTCTCCCATTGCACTCATTTCAAATCTGTCTTTCATCAGCTTCTCAAAGTCTTTGCAGAGCTTTGGATTAGTTGAATCAAAGATGATGTCATCTACATACACTTGAACTAGCAATAAGTCATTCCCCTGTCCTTTGATGAAGAGAGTTCCATCTATAGTACCTCTCCGTATCCCAGTTTACAAAGATACTCAGACAATGTCTCATACCACTTCCTGGGTGCCTGATGTAGCCCATAAAGAGCTTTGTCAAGCTTGCAGACATAATCAGGATGATCAGGGTCTACAAAACCAGGTGAATGTTTGACATACACCTCTTCATCAATCACTCCATACAGAAAAGCACACTTCACATCAAGTTGAAAGACCTAGAAGTTCTTGGATGCAGCAAATGCCAGGAATATCCTAACAGCTTATAATCTTGCTACAGGAGCAAAGACATCAGTGTAGTCAATCCCTTCTTCTTGTATGTATCCTTGAACAACTAGTCTTGCCTTGTTCTTGATGATAATGCCTCTAATATCCTTCTTATTCCTAAACACCCATTTGGTTCCAATGGTAGTCTTCCCATGAGGAAGAGGACAAAGGTTCCAAACTTTTTGCCTTTTGAATTGAAGCAACTCTTGTTGCATAGCTTCAACCCAACTTCCATCCTTTAGAGCTTCATCAACTTTCTTTGGCTCTATCTGGGATAAGAAACAAGAGTGAAGACAAATATTTGCTTCATGGGTTTGTCCTCTTGTTCTTACCCCTGTGACAACATCTCTAATGATGTTTGTGGTGGGGTGAGACTTGTGGATCCTAAGCTGAGGGATCACAGCAAGTTTGAGAAAGATCCAAATTAGAGAAATTTAGATCTGGCATAGATGATTCACCCTCCACAGCACCACATTTATCAAGAGTGACTTGATCCAATGAGTGTGTGACATCATTGATGTTGTCATCTATGGTGTGGTTATTAGCATCAAGAAATTCCTGATCACTTTCACCATCACCATTGTTGTCTTCCACAATTGAGGTATCTTTATCTGGTTGTGGAGCCTCTGAGCTGGAATTTGAAGGCACCCCAGATGTATCAGCTGAATTTGTCATTGTAGTGCTGACAGAAACCTCATTTGCTGAAGTAGTTCCAACTGGAGCTGAAGATGTATGAGTTGAAGGTCTTCCTAGCTCAAATCTTGGATCAGGATCGCCTGTATTTAAATTTTCTGCAGATCCTGAAACATTCTCACAAGATTTGTTAAAACAGTTGGTAACTAAATCAAGATCAAATAGCCAATCTGGACCAGAACCAGCCACACAGGGTGTGTGTTCATTGAAAGTCATATTGGCTGACTCCTCAACAATTCTAGTTCTGAGATTGTATACTCTATAAGCCTTAGCCTGGGAAGAGTATCCAATGAAGTGTCCATCATCTGATTTCTCAGCAAATTTGGCAATTTGATCTTTGGTATTCAAGATGGTGCAAGGACATCCAAATGACCTGAGAAAACCAATGAAAGGTTTTCTCTTGTGCCAAAGTTCATAAGGAGTCTTACCATGTGTCTTAACTACTAAAACTCTGTTTTGCACATAGCAAGGAGTTTTTTAATGCCTCTGCCCAGAAGGTGATGGGCAGTTTAGAGTCAGACAACATAGTTCTTGCAGCTTCAATTAGTGTTCTGTTTCTCCTTTCAGCAACACCATTTTGCTGAGGAGTCCTTGGAGCACTATATTGTCTTGTAATACCTTTTTCATCACAAAAATTCAGTTCCTTGATTACATCTTATGGTTTTGACCTTGTGATCACATTGATTCTCAATTTTTAAGATGAAATTCTTCAGAATCTCAGGGGTCTCATCCTTAGTTCTAAGAAAGAAAACCCAAGTGAATCTTGTAAAATCATCTGTGATCACCAAACAATAAGAGGTCCTTCCTAGACTCATTACACTGGTGGGGCCAAAGAGATCCATATGTAATAAGTGTAGGGGAGTAGTGATGGAGTTCCTTTCCTTAGGCTTGTGAGATACCTTATGTTGCTTCCCTTTCAGGCATGCAACACAATGATCATCACTTGTAAACTCTTTATTTGGCATTCCAGTTACCAAATCATGTTTAATTAGTTTATTCATGTTCTTAAAGTTTACATGGCACATTCTTTTATGCCATAGGAAAGACTCATCACTATTTGCTTTAGACAGAAAACATGAAACTTCTCCTGAGGGAGAGGTTTCTTGCAAGTCCATCTTGTACATGTTCCCTTTCCTGGGGGCTCTAAGCAGGATGTGCTTCTGAGGAATGACCACTCCAGGATTGAGAACAATGCACTCATGCTCAGTAAAGAGCATGTTATGACTCTGGTCACAAAATTAGGATACACTCAGAAGATTGTACCCAAGCTCCTTGACAAAGTTTACCTTTTCAATGCTGAGCTTACCATTTATGACCTTGCCCCTTCCAGAAATGTAACCACCTTCATCTCCTCCAAAAGCAACTGGTCCTCCATCAATCCTCTCAAAGTTATGGAGTAGTGACCTATTGCTTGTCATGTGCCTGGAACAGCCACTATCAATGATCCAGACATTCTTGTTTGTCTTGAGCTGTTCCTGCACAAAGAAAATGATTAGTTACATTTGGAAACCCAAGCCTTATTTGTCTTGGGCTCACTAAGTGTAATAGAAGGTAATGCAACAGTAATAGATCCTATGGTTGTGCTAGAAGGATCTTGAGCTGTTGTTGATGGAGAAACTTCAGTCACTTGGTCTTTCTTAGACTTCCACACCACCTTTGGAGTCTTGGACTTGACCTTCAAAACTTCGGAAGCTTTTGGGACTTCGGAAATTTTGATGACTGAACCTTTGGAAGATTCTGCTGTCACTGCAACAGACTTCAGTGCTTCGGAAGAATTCCTTTCTTCCGAAGGTAATTTTCCATTTGCCTTCTTCTTAGATTTGGAGCTTCCGAAGGAAACAGACTTTCCTTCCGAAGCTTGAATCTTCTTGAAACTCTTTGAAGTCTTTGTCTTGGTCATATGGACAGTACTTTTAGGATTGTATGGACAATCCTTAGCAATGTGAGAGGTACTTTCACACATGACACACAACATTTTCTTCTTCACAAGAGTCTTCTTATGAGAGCAAGACTGTCTTTGGTCACATCCCTTCTCCATCTTCATCTTTGCAGATGCTGAGACAGTTCTTATGGGCTGGGAACTGTTCTTGGAGTTTGATGGTCCAGGCTGTGCAGCAGTGGTACATAGCAGACCAGTCTTCTTCTTGGTACTGAGATGATTTGAACAAGAACCAGAACTCTTAGCTGAAGAGTTTTGGTTGATGTCTTCAGTCTTTACTACTTTAAACCCTGCAGAGATAAAAACTTGTTTATGCTTAGAGTCAAATGTAGCCTTGATCTCTTGAGCCTTCCTTGCTTTTCTTTTGCTCTTCCTGATCAAGTTCTTTCTCATTGACTTGGTCATCACAGTAGTCTTCTTCTCCTCAGAAGGATAGTGGCCCTTCTTAGAATCCTCCTCTTCACTCTTCTCAGAGAAATTCTTCACTATCTCTTCTTCATCCTCCTCACTTATAGGATCTATGAGAGGAAGCTCATCTTCATAAGTTCCACACCTAGGAGATCTTACAGACAAGATTGTGTGTGGAAAAGCTATCTCATTGGATCCCAGTCCCTGTCTATTTTGATAACACACCTTGTTGTGCAGGGATGAGGATATCATGTTCTTGAAGGTCTCTTCTTCAAGAACACTCTTTTCTGCCCTGGCTTTGCTGATCACAAGCTCAGCCTGGCACTCAGTCAGCTTGGTTATGAGATCTTTGATTTGAGTCCTAAAATCTGTATGCTCATGTTTTAGAATTGAAATGGTTTTCTCTAAGTCCTCAATCTTTAGTTTATAATCATTTTCAGACTTTCTAAAATCAGATTTTTAAATGTTTAAGGACTCAAGATCATATCTCATCTCCAAGTTATAGGACCTGTATCTGTTAACTTTAGCAATGCATTCAGGAGTACAGAGATGTTCCAATACCTTGGCTTCATCATGATCTGCCATTAGTGCTTGGTTTGGAGAAGCATCTTCCACCTGAAAGCTCTAGTCATAGCCTCCTTCTTCAACAGCAACAACGACTTGTTGCTTTGGCTTCTCATTCTGAGGGGCTTTGTCAATGCAGTTTGGTCTAGTTTGTGCTTCGCCACCATTTGTTTTAGGTGCCTTACACTCTCTAGCAAAGTGGCCCATCAAGTTACAGTTGTAACACTTGACTTTGCTTTTATCCAAGCCAAACTTTCCACTTGTTGCATTGCTTGGAAACCTCCTTCCAGTTCTCTTGTAGAACTTCTTGGCTCTATGAGTGAGAAGAGACATCAGCTGGACTATTTCCATATATTCCAGATCATCTGGATGGATACAATCCAGGTCTTCAAGAGTGAAAAGAGAGTTGTCACAACTTTCATCAGAAGACACAAAGGCTTGAGAAGAGCTTGTCTCTTGGAATGGGCTTCCTTGAGTGTAGTTCTCCCGGGGTGTCTCTGGGAAGGTCATGAAAGGACCCTTTGGTGAGTTGTCAAGGTAGCATATGAGATGATGTTGGGGTTCTATGCTATCCCTTTCAACCACATGCAGGGCTGAACCCAATTGATTGTTGGAGTTGCCAGATGAACCTTGCATGTTCATCTTTATCTGGTAGCCATTGAGAATCCCATATAACTCTATCAGAGTAAGAGTGTTGAGATTTTCAGTCCTCTTGATCACCACACAATAGTGTGTCCATTGCCTAGGAAGTGAGGACATGAACTTCCTTACAATGTCTCTGTTTTCAAGAGGAACTCCTCCATCCACAAGGGTATCCACTATCTCAACATACCTGAGTATTGCTGAGTCATGGTTTCACCTGTTTTGAAGGTGAAGTTTTCAAACTGCTGCTTCAGGAGATCCTTCTTGTTCTCCTTGGCTTCAGAAGAGCCTTCATACATCAATTTTAGTGCATCACACAGCTGTTTAGCTGTTTTGCACTTCTTGAAACCTCTGTACACAGAGTTTGGAAGGGCAATTTGAACGGCAGTCGTGGCTTTTCTATCAATCTCTACTCTCTTCCTATGTTCATCAGAGTAGTTAGCCACATCTTTGGGGATCATACCAGCACCAGTAGCAGAAGGAGTGCTGGGTATGAAAGGTCCATTTTCAATAGACTCCCACATTCTTGAGTCTAGAGACCTAATGAAACCTTCCATTCTCATACATCAGGTATCAAAGTCATTAAGATGGTGAGATCTTATATCAAGAGCCTGAAATGCTCTAATACCAATTGCAGGACCGGTGAAGGGTGGTCACTTACAACACAACAACACAAAGAGGAGATTAACAAAACTTAATCAAACAGTAAACTGGATTAACCACAAGAATGATACTAAGAACACAAGTAATGTAAGAGACAGAACACAAAGAACACAAGTATATGGTTTTCAAGAATGCAGTATATTGCTTTCTCTATGTTCTATTACAAGTGTTACAAAGCATTAAGGAAAGATACAAGAACATGAAATACTTATACTACATCCTACAGCCGGCTATACTTTGAAAGCCAGCTGGATACAATTGACTAGACACAAACAAAATCAATTGTAGAATCAAAAGGCAGATTGCCTTTTGACCTTGTGACTATGACATGCCATAGCTCACATTCTTATCTATTACAAAAAGGATAAAGTACATAAAGTAGAGAGTTACAGACTCAAGACCTCAATGTACAGTTACCAAAAGCATGGACCTTTTCACCAACTCATGTAAGTTGGTGACTTTACAGAGTTGCAGCGGAAAGGTGGTCCAGCTTTATGGTAAAGTACATCAGATAAAGGCATATCCTTAAAAGTCTTCGGAAGAAATCTGTCTTCACTATTTGGCTTCGGAAGACTTTGTCTCTGAAGCTTCGGAAGACTTCACTTTTGGCTTCGGAAGATATTGGTATTCGCTTCGGAAGATTTTACACTTAGAATATTTCTAGTGCATGGTGTAAAACTTCCGAAGCAATTCTACTTCAGTTCTTTAATGCATTGCTTGGAGAGAGATTTTGGATGTTTTGTGTTTCATCAGACTTATAGGAATCCTTACAGTTATTCTCATTTTGATTTTAAACATGGTTGATCAGACCAATTGACTCGACCAAATACTCAAATCTTCCTAGTAGGAAGGCTTTGGTAAACAGGTCAGCCAATTGTTTTTTAGTTGATATCTGAATCAAAATGATTAAACATTTTTCAGAGTTATCTCTAAAAAAATGATATCGAATTTTGATATGCTTTGGTTTTGAATGTTGAATTGGATTAGTTGTTATAAACATAGAAGCGGTGTTATGAATGTAAATAAGGGTTTTAAGAAAATTGAACCCGTAATCCAGCAGATGGTTTTGTAACCAAAGGATTTGAGAACATCCTGCTGATGCAGCTATGTACTCAGCTTGTGCAGTTAAGTCTGAGACATTTGTTTGTTTCTTACACTGCCATGAGACTAATCTGGGATCCAAAAACTGACAACCACCAGTCGTAGATTTACGATCTTGGCAACATCCCCATAATCACTATCAGTATATCCATGTAACTCGAAGTTGCCTTCATAAGGATACCCTAACCCTAGAGCCGGTTTTTTTAGATATCTGAATATGCGTTAGACAGCGATAAGATGAGATTCCTTCGGGTCTGATTGATACATGGCACAGACACAAACAACATATATTATATCAGGTCTAGATGCAGTAAGATACATCAAAGATCCAATCATAGATCCATATAAAGTTTGGTCAATTGATTTTCCTTTCGGATTAGGATCAATCTTGGTATTAGCGTCAGTTGGAATTCTGATAGATTGACAATCTTGCAGTTTGAACTTTTTCTAGAGCATAACAATGAATTTCTCCTGATTGATAAAAATTCCATCTGCAGATTGAGGAAAAAATTTATTTCTCTCATAGAACTCATTTAGAAACGAGACTTCATGATCTCTTGAAATTCTAAGCACAATTTCTGACTTGTAGAACCGAATATGATATCATCCACATACACTTGAACACATAAGAGATCATCAGCATCCTTCTTTATGAATAAAGTCGGATCAATTTTCCCTCTTGTGTATCCATGTTGGATCAAATGTATACCAAATTCTAGAAGCTTGATGTAGAACATTTAAAGCTTACTCAGCTTATCCACACGATGAGGGTATTTAGAATCTTCAAAACCTTGGTGTTGTTTGACATACACATCATCTGTGATTGGTCTATACAAAAAGCACCTTTGACGTCCATTTAGTACACCTTGAATTTCATATATGCAGCATATGCTAGGAAGACACGAATTGCTTCAAGTCTTGCAATTGGAGCAGACACTTCATCATAATCAATTCCTTCCTCTTGGGTGTAACCTTGTGCAACTAGTCTTGCTTTGGTACGAACAAAAATTCCTCGATCATCTGATTTGTTCTAAACAACCATTTTGTGCCAGTGGCATTTTCTCATTCAGGCAAATCCACAAGCTTTCATCACTTCCTGTTTGCGGAACTGTAATAACTCTTCCTGCATAGCCTCAATCCAACTATTGTCCTGTAATGCTTTAGTGATGGTTTTAGGAACAGTTTGATATAGAAAACATGAAGTAAAGGTTTGCTTGTTCTACATGACTCCTCGTTGTTCTCTTAGTCAATGGACCGATAATCTATGATGTTGGATGATTCTTGTGAACACGAGATGTTGGGATCTAATCTTCTTGAACATTCACATAAAGATTAGTCTGGTTCAAGTCGGAAAGCTGATGCAATAAGTTTGAAGAATGTGGAGTGAAATTTGAAACTTGAGTCGGTGAGTTGATGAAATAATCAAGCTTATCATTAAGATCTACATCTCCAGTAAGATGATGATCCAGACTCAGGTTGTATAGTTTCAGGTCCATCATTAGGAATTGGTTGTGAAACATTTGAATTTTGAGATACGGGATGTTGTTCTTGATCTTGTTGATCATTAGATTCAGAATGAAAAATAGGATCTTTTACAAATATAAAGAATGGATAATTTTGGCTTGAATCATCCATATCACAAAATCTGAATCATCACTGAAAGATCCGAGATATCCTACATGTTTCCTGTTAACACAAGAAGATTCAAACAGGTTAGAATTAAATGAATTTGACAAAGAATCTAAATCAAATAACCAAGCTGGATCATTTGCAACTGATGGAAATGAGTTTTCAAGGAATTTAACTATGGGTTTTGATGGTGAGATCAAAACCAATTGAGCTCGTGGGTCTTAGGATTCAATTGACTAGATCTAGATTTGACGATGAAGATACTAAACTGATAATGATGAACAAAGAATTTCTGTTAAATTTGCTGTTTTTTTGCTTATTGAAGAAGAAATGAATACATGATTGATCATCATCTTTTGAAGGATTGATGATGTTATGCTCCCATCCTCACACATCTCATGTTTTGGCACACCTCCAAGGCACACACATTCTTGGAAGGCACACCTTACAAATGAATGTAAATAATTTATTTATACTAGTCTAAGAACAATTACAATGTAGAAACCCTGGACTAATAATTTTGACTCCTTGTTGACTTGTTGACTTCAAGCTTCAATTCTTTCTCTTCTATGTTGACTAGTCAGTTGACTTGGAAATCTTGAATTTATTCTTGTTGATCAAAACCCAACAATACTCCCCTTAAATTGTAGATTTCAATTGATAAAGGTTGAAGCTTTGAACTTGAGCCTTATTGATGAGGTGATGATGAATAGTTGATTCAAGATTGTTGTTTTTGTTGTTGTTACGGAAGCGTGTTCTTGAATCAACTATTGTGGTGAGGATATTCTTGTTTTTTTGATCTTCCTCTTTTTGATTTCTGATTTTCTGATTTGGTTTTCTGATTTTGATGCTTTGATGATGAGGTAATGAAGGTTAGTTATGTTTATAGAGAACTTGAAGAATTTTAAGATGATCTTGTGTTGTTGATGATTATAATAATGAATTGTTGCAGATTCTGATCTTATGTTGTTGTTGATGGTGTTGCTGCTGAATTGATGTTGTTTTGTTGCAGGAATGTTGCCTGTTTGCTGTTGAAGTAGCTGCTGAATCAGTTGTTGATTAAATGCTAATTTGCTGCTGAAACGCAGCTCATTGTGATGTTGTTATACTGCTGAAACAGACCTGATTTGCTGCTGAAATAGTCGCTGAAACTGACCCGTTCTGTTGCTGAATTGCTGTTGATTCGTGGCTGTTTGTAGCATGATTTGCTGTTGTTTCGCAGCTGAACAATGATGTTGACAAGGGGCTGCTGAAACTTTGTTTTGTGCAGCTGTAGGAGCTGCTGAATCTGCACTTATATGATGATTAAGAGCTGCTAATATCAACTTGTGCTACTGCAGTCCGTGAGCTGTTTGATTGTTATGAATAGGTTGTAGTGTGGTTTGGAAAGGAAGCTGTAAATTTCTTGTTGTTTGTTGTTGGAGTGGGGTTTTTAGAGAGACTGCAACAGGTGATGGAAGTGTGGTTTGGGGCTGCATCAAGTGAGTTTGTTTGCTGCTTAAAATAATCAATAACCAAGCAAACTTCAGTGAATACGATTAGAGGCTGCATAATGTTGTTCAATGGTATATTTGGTTAGAATGTTGTAAGGGCTGCAGAATGGAGTGTTTTGACTGCTCCTAAGATGATACATGTTGTTTGTTGTCAAGGCGGCTGCAGCCGATTGATGTAGCTTTGCAAGCCAAATCTAACTTGTTTCATTGCACTTAAATGCTGCTGTCAACAAGGTTTTATGTTTTTAGATGTTAATGTGAACAAGCTTAACAAGTAGAGATCAAACAAACTTGTGACGACTGCAAAAAGTGCAGGTTGTTCGGTCTGCATAACTTGATCTATGATCCATTGATTTGCCATAGAACAAGACATTAAGAACAAGCCATTCACTCAAGCCAAACAAGCCATTCAAGTGGCTAATCATGCCATTCAAATTCAAGAACAAGCCATTCAACCAAAATTGTAGTTGATCATGATGATTGATGTTACCTTTTCTTGATTTAGTGTTGAACTCATGTTGTAATTGCTTTTGATAATGTTTGGGATCTTGTTTCTGCTGTTCATTGGGTGCAGCCAATGATAATGGTCACAAGAGCTGTTAAGGGGAAGCATCATAAGGGGTGCAGGAACTGATTTGGTGTTGCAACAGCTTAATGAAGTGCTGCAGTTGCAGAATAAGGGGTCGCAGCAGCTTGATCAAGTGGTGAAATTGCAGAACAAAGCGGCACAACCCAAAGCTAAAAGGCCATCTTTGTGTGCAGATTCAAATCGATTCTAAAGTTACGTAGCTCTTGCTGAATTGCAGATCGATTGTTGTTGTGGTTTGATGATGATGAAACGAAATCAATTGTTGATGCATATTTAAGTTCCAAATCTGATTTTGTTGAAGAACACCAAGAACATCAAAGACCCACTTACTTGAATTTTTGATTCGATCCAAAAGCTGATGTTGATGATGCTTTGATTGTTAAATTGTTGTTGTAACATCATGTTGATGAATCTAAATCAATCCAAACTCCATTTCCATGTTTAGATTCGAGAATTTCTCAAGAACACAAAGAACACACACTAGTGTGTGTAAATGACGAACTTCACTGTAAATTCCTAAATCTCATGGATTTTGCTCCAATCTTCAATTTTCTGCCTCTAATTGATGATTTGATCATGGATGATGATTAGACAACATCAATTTCATACTGAATCTATCAAATTCATAATGAAATCCATGGATCTAATGATGAACACTCATGAACTTGTTCTTCAAGCTATCTTCAAATCTCCTTCCATTTTAGCATTCCAACCATGAATCTCGACCTAAATCAATACGAATCCACAACCATGGCTCTGATACCACTTGTGGGTTTTGATGGTGAGATCAAAACCAATTGAGCTCATGGATCATAGGATTCAATTGACTAGATCTAGATTTGACGATGAAGATACTAAACTGAAAATGATGAACAAAGAATTTTCGTTAAATTTTCTGTTTTTTTGCTTATTGAAGAAGAAATGAATACATGATTGATCATGTTGATACATATGTATCTAGTTTACGATTAATGTAATATGTCTGTCATGTCCTAAATATAAATGAATTGTATGAGTTGAATGAAACAGAATATGTGATTGATGATCTTAATGTTAAATGTTTCAGTGTTTATTATTTATTAACGCATATTGAACTAACTATATAGGTTTGTGGTTGTTTGAATAGATCTTAGTCAAGTAATGATTGGGAAACATATTCAAACTTAGTCGTATGAAGTTTTCATGCGAATGGACCATACGCATGAACAATTTCATGCTAATGAACCAGTCGCACGACTGAACCAGGAGACTGGATCAGTCGCACGATTGTGACATGAGATTGACTCAGTCGCACGACTGAAGCCTCAGTCGTGTGGATGGAACAATTGTATGACTCAGTCGCACGACTGAACCATACTAATGGTTCAGTCGCACGAATGAGAACCCTAACCTATAAATACCACCAAATTCGTGAAAAAAAAAACAATTCGAATCCCTACTTACTAAATCGTACCCTAGCCGTCCAGAGACTTCAGAGAACCTGTTCCAAGTTCATAGATCGCACTAAATCGTATTGCAATCGTTCTTAACGCTTAGATTCATTCTAAGATCGATTCTACGTGCGTTCTCACTTATTGGATCGCCAATCAAATAGGATTCCGCACTATTTGAGTTGGTATACGCGTAAATCAGTTAGTACTCCGTCCGTACACGGTCCTAACAAGTGGTAATAGAGCTTTGCTCTTGATTTACGTGTGATTCAATCGATTTTGATATAAAAATCGTGTCTTTCACTCAAAAACGCAATCTTTTTGTGTCAAACGGTGTTTTAGACGTCTCCAGGTCAAAAAGTTAACGTTTTCCGGCATACGGCAATTAGGGTTAGTGAGAAATTCGTGTTTTTGCGTCAAAATACCTTAAACCTTCGAATTCTCAAAATTCAGCAGCTTCAGTCGCACGATTGACTCAATCGCACGACTGAACCCATCTGCATCCCTCAAACGCACGATTGGACTCAGTCGTTCATCCATTCGTACGACTGAACCGCCTATTCGCATTGTTCATCCGCACCTGTCCATTTGCACGATTGAGCCATCCGCATTACTTCATTCGCACGTCTGAGCCATCCGCATTGTTCAATCGCACGAAGTGTTCAATCGCATTCCTTCAGTCCCACAAGTAAAACAGTTTGTTCTAAAGTTCAAAGTCGATAGTAATGGAGGACCAATATTCAGCTTTTACCGCAGGGAGGGACTCAAGGATCCAGAATCTATTGCTTCTGGAAAATGAAGTGGGGAATCACAATAAACCCCCTAAGCTCATAACGTTAGATGATTACCCATGATGGAAGCAAAGATTCGAGATCTACTTACATGGAGTAGATCCCAATCTGTGGGAGTCGATAGAGACAAGGTATAGCATGCCTGTAGGTGCAGATGAAGTCAAACTTACCTTAGGCGGCATGACTGATGGCCAAAAGGTAAAGTACAATGCTGAGAAGAAAGTATATGCAATGCTAACTCAGTCAATTCCTAAGGACATCTTCCATCAATTTTCTGAGAACAAGCAAGCAAAGAAGCTGTGGGATGAATTGGAAAAACGGTATGACGGGAATGCATCTTTTCAAAGCTCTAAAGGCTAAAGCGTTGAAGAAGGAGTTCGACAACTTCTCGTCATTGGGTAAGGAGAGCTTGGATGACGTCATCGATCGGTTCTACCACTTGATGAGTGAGCTGCACACTCGTGGAGTTACAACGACTATGGAGGACAAG